>JABFPM010003027.1:0-15199 GCA_022817325.1 Idris sp. 1 HC-2018
TATAGAAAATCTATTTTCTGTGGCAGAAGTAAGAGAAAAAGGTAACTTCAAAATATTGAAAGAAAAATAAAACACTAATTTATTTGTTATAAACAATTGGCAAAAAACAAAAAAAACTTTTTTTGCATTTACAAAAGTCTCACAATTTTTGCTTCATTATTAAAGCAAAGCCCTGTTTACTTTTTTTATTCGACACAGAATGCCTGGAAATCTGGAAAAATATCAAATATAAATTTTAATTAGCCTAAAACTGAATGTTTAAGGTTTTCTAAGCTTCTGATAGCAAATTGAAAATAAAATTACTGAGTTTGTATTTAAAAATTATGAAATATCATAAATTTAATACAAAAAGGAATTTTTAGAAGAGTGTACTAACAGAGATAGTACTTTCTTAGACCCACAAATAATTCAAGAAACATTAATAATCTGTATAATTGTACGAATTTCAGCCAAATTTTTAGGTGTTTTGAAATACTGTAAGCTGTCAACATTTTATTTCAGGCATATGGTATCCATAGTTCATGACCGAAGTTTATTTGTATGCAATCTTTTCATAATGCCATGAAAATTAAACAAACACCAAAATAATTCTTAAATATATCATCACGAATGTTTATTTCTTATCAATTTGTATGATTTATAATATTTTTTATGCTTGATGTATGTTATGCATATCATATTTTCTAAGTGCTTAGGCAAAGCTAGGAATTTACAAGAAAACAGTCAAAACAGTAATATTTTTGTAATTAAAATTCCTTGTTTTAAAAAATTATATTAAATAAAATCAAAATTTATCTTCAATCTTTCAAGCTTCTTATCAACCCATTTTTTGTTTTACTTTTAGTTCAAACATTTAAAAAATGTATTTTTTATTACAAGTCAATATAATCATTAATTCTTTAAAGAATACAGCTGGCTGTTTTCTTGTTAGGTACAATTATTCTGTAAATTCGCTGTAAATTGTTTTCCTTAAATCTTAATTTATTTAATAATGTCAACTTTTTTTTCAGCTCTGAAAACACTAGATATGAGTCATAATCTTTTGGAGGAATTGCCATATTTAGGAGAACTCCGAAAAGTGGAAATTTTATATTTTCAATCAAATAAAATAATGGAGTTTCCCAATCTAACAGGTTGCTGTAAATTAAGAAACCTGCAACTTAGTGAAAATTGTATCAAGGTAAATACATTTTTTATAGATTTCTTATGAGGAAGGCGTATACCGACATTACCAGCAATTACAGATTTGCTAAATAAAAAGAAATGAGACTCAATTTACTGTTTTAAAAAGTTAGTCATTATTTGTAATAATTTGAAGAATAATTCTGTATATTAGAAGTAAATTTTTTCTTGTCAGTGAGTCAACAAAAATTATTTCTGAAAACTTTAAAATATTCTCCCAGACATAAAAAACAAGTAGTAATTCTTCAAAAAAGAATAATAAAAAAATTTATCATGAACAAACAGAGTTTATCGAATTGACAAATCGTAAATTGAAGACAAAAATTTCTAAATTATGATTATTGTTACGTTTGATAATAATTAATTAAACTATTAAAAATATTTTGTATTTATTAATTTTCAGGAAATTGATGCATCATGTTTAGAATCTTTAGGTCAACTTGAAGTTTTAACGTTAAAGAGTAACAAACTTGAAGAAATTCCTGAAGAAATTATTCAACTGATAAATTTAGAACAATTTGATCTATCCTACAATAATTTAAAAAAGTATGTATGATCTGTAATTAATTTTTTCAAATTTGCTTCTTAACCATATTTTTATATTTAAAATAATTATTTTACAAGAATCTAAAGTTTTAAAAAGCACTATTTTTGACAAATGTTTAAAGGCTACAGTAATTTTGTACATAAAATAAAAACTTCAATTAAAAATTAAGAACTTGTTTTAATATACGAAGTTTTCTAGAATTTTTGAGCCAGCCTAGTTTATAGAAATCTTAAAACAAGTGCCATTGCTTTTGAAATTTATAAATTTACTAGAAATAATTATTTCAATCATTTAAGAATATTAATAGTACTAAATTAAAGTATTACAATGTTCAATTATTTGTTCAACAGACTACCAAATTCTGTGGCAACCATGCCCAATTTACGTAATTTTATCATTGAGGGAAACGACTTTCTGAAAATACGACGTGATATAATACACTGTGGAACATGGCGTGTTTTACAACATTTACGAGAAAATATCGACAAATCTTCTAATTGCGAAAGTCTGAATTCAAGTTTACGTGGAGAAACAGTAAATGATTTTCCTGATAAGTAAGAAACAATTTTTACATTATCTTTTAAAATAGATCTTAATATTATAAAAATATTTTATAATTTGTATAGATGAAAAAATTGCTCAATATTTTATATAATCAATTGGTTATTTTATTTTTCAGATACACTATGCGCAACTCAAGACTTTTGAGTCTTACTGGTCGTAACATTTCTGTCATTCCTGCAATAGTATTTGAAAATGCAAAAGAAGCCCGAGTGACCTGTATTGATTTCAATAAAAACAAATTAAATGAATTTCCAGAAGAATTATCTACTGTTGAAACTGTGCTGGATTTAAAAGTGTCTCATAATAATTTGTCATCAGTACCTGAGTGGCTTGGAGGATCTTTGAAGAATCTTCGATTTATAAATTTGAGTAAAAATATGTTAACAGAGTTACCCGAGAGTTTTGATGCATTACAAAATATGATCGAAGTCAATATATCATACAACAAGTAATTATCTATTTAAAATTATCTATTAACCAAATTTAATAATCAAAAATGTAATAACCTAAATAGAATAAAAATGAAAAAAAAATATATAAAAGAGTTACTTTTGACGAATTTTACAGTTTTTAAAATATGAAAACTCCAAAAAATTGAACAAAATAAAAGTTTTTAAACAATTACTGTTTTACAAATAGAACATAATTTTTTTTTTTTTAACTTAATATTAATTTTTTAAAAATAAATTAATTTTTTTTAATTTAATGTTTAGATTTTTGGAGCTACCAAAATGTTTACGTAATTTGGATAATTTGCAAATTATTTTTGCAAATAATAATCAGATAGAAACAATCGATGTTTCAATACTAAAACCTTTGAAAAAATTAGAACATTAGATCTATCCAACAACAATATTTCGTTTGTTCCACCACTATTAGGAAATTTACGCAATATCAGGTAATAATATATAACTTAATAAATTACTTAATAATTATTTATAATATAGTATAACTAAGAATTATTATTTCTAGATCTCTTTCATTGCATGGAAATAGTTTTAAACAACCACGACAAGCACTATTAATGAAAGGCACTGAAGACATATTAGCGTATCTTCGTGATCGCATTCCTAATTCTTCAAGTGCGATGTGAACAAGTAGAAAATTGTAAATAAACTAAATTTGCATTTTTGAATGAAGTTACTCGTTACCTGATTACAGCAAAGCAATCAAAAATACATTTTTCACAATACTCAATTAATAATGTGAGCAAATAATTTTATTTCAAATTTTCGTTTTATATATAGGTAAATTTTTAAATTTATGTACAACGAATTTGTCAACAAATTAAATAAATTTACAACTGTATTGTAAACAAAGGCTAAGTTTTCCTGTGAAAATTGCGAGTGAATTAAGTTAAGTCTAAATATCGTTGTAGTATATTTATTTTAAGTGAAAAATGTAGAACTATTTATTGTTTTATAGTGAATATATTATTTATTGTATTATTTGTTAATTGATATGTAAGGAAACATTAGAGATTTGTAAAAAAAATAATCAAGAATTAACACTAGAACGACGAAATCATTTTTGTCTATTTTATGAAATACAGTTTAATAACCAAAATAAATATTTATAACAAATTTTCTTGTTGCTGAAGATGTATTAATTACAATTTTATATATTATTATACAAAATGTATTAAAAATTGTAGACCATTTTGAAAACTCAAAGGTGAAAAAAACATTGCATCCCTACTTATAGTGTTAAAATTTTGAGTATCCTTATATTTTTGTCAGCTTTTAAGCTATTAAATTTGTTTTATTTTTTGTAAAACTATAACTATTTAAAATAGCTTTGTAAATGAAAACCAGTAGTAATTAATTTGTTATGCAAATGTCTCATTCCATAAACATTTTATATAAATTTTCTGAAATATTTTTAATAAAATAAATTTCGTGTGACACAAAAGCAATAATACTTGTTACGAATTTATTATTAAACATGTCATATCACATTATGTATTCTTATATATTTTAAAATACTGCTGTGCATTGTTTTGAAAATTGTATGCAAAATTTGATTGTTTGTAAATAACTTAATAAGAAATCACATTTTTTTAAATAAGAAATTGTAAATAAATTTACTTTTTTCTTTCTTTTTTTTTATCTCTTGGATTTTTCGTATAAAATGGTTCCAGAACTCTTTCAGTATCAAATTACGATATTTGTCTGTAATGAGTAAAATGTTACAAGTGAAATATTTTAACAAACTACTGGCTGTTCGATGTCTTAAGTACCTAGATCGTCACATCTTGTTCCAAAAATCCAAACCTTTTCTTTTATAAATTCCATCTTCCAAGATTAAATAATAAATCATGGCTTTTTTTCCTGCGCTAAAAATTTAGGATAGAGCGACTGAAATAGCACCTTTTCTTAAGTTATTTTACAATTTCATGGAACTGTACTCTTCTTTTTTTCTGGGGAACCCTCAGGTAGTTTACTTCTTAATTTTTGTGATGCACTCACTACACAATTATCGTGTATTCTTATTTTTTCTTTATTAAATTTATAAAATATTTCACTTAATATATTAAAAAAATAAGTTTATTTTAATTTATTTATATTTATAGATTTGAAAGAACTTTTATTTTATTCTAGAATCTTTATAAGGTAAAATAAATTACAAAAATTTGTAGTGAAATTATGGTTGCTTTATTTATAAAACTGTATAAATGTTATATAAATTTATCATAGGCCTTGCTTTTAAATGCCACATATTAAATTTTGTAAAAACTTAAAAGAAATTTTTCGATTTGTACATTTAATTTTATTTCTTTATTATTTTTTTTTGTTTTTTAAATTCGGTTTCTTAACAATCTAATTTAGAATTATTGTTCACAATTATATTACTTAAACATCTAAACACACTTTCTTAAAGGTAGATATAAATACACAAAATAAATGCATTTGTTTCAATCTGAGATAGTTATTATATATACACTCAAACCAAAATATAGTCTTGACAAAAAATAAAGACTTTTGGTTCGAGTGTATAAACAGTATAAACACTAAAAATATATGAGCATTGTAAACTTGTGAAAAAATTGAACCGGTAATCTGCACCATTGAACTCATTTTAAATATATTTTTAGACATTTTTCAGATTTTTAAAAATATAAAGTTAGCAATTCTTAAAGAATAAGCAATCAAAAACCTAAAATGTCTGCAAAATTTAAGTGAAATTTGATCTTTAAAGTCTTAAAAATCAAAAAGCTGAAACTTCAAAATTTAAACAGAAAAAATTATTTTCTAAAATGATGACAGTTTAAAATTGACATCAAAGATACATTTTTCTTCAAAAGTATTTATTAAAGAAATCTTTGAGTCACAAACAAATTTCATTTTGAACCCAGTTTTTCTATTTACTGAGCAGAAAAAATAGTAAAAATAACATTTAAATTCTTATCATAATTTTATAATTAACGAAAATATCCAATAAATTGTTTTAATTATTCTATAACTTATTATAGTGAGCCAAGATTTTAATTTTAACATGATTAAAAGTAGAATAAAAAAAATTGATTTTAATTTCTTTTAGAATAAAATAAATTTATTTGATAATTTATTTTGTCAAAAGTTATCTACAAATTAATTTGTTTATAATATATCATCTCACTATAGAAAATTATTCATAATATGATTTTTCATATTTGAGACATAAAAAGTGTTGAAATTTTACTTTTTTTCGTTTTTTTTTGTTCTTTTAAAAGGACTACTTATTAATGCACAGTATGGGTAAACTAGTCAATGCAATAAAATTGTATCAAAGATTGGTTTTCGTATGGCAATTATGTTACTTAAACATTTAAACACACTTTCTTAAAAGCAAATATAACTTTTTTCTAAAAACATTATAGGATTTAGTTAAAAATTTTAACTCAAAAATAACGTACTTCAATTTAGTAATAAAAAAATTGTTTCTAAAATTAAAATTTGAATAAACCAATTTGTTATACAATTTTAATGTACTAATTGACAGTAGAGCATATATATTCATATGTACATATATAAAAAGATGGGTTAAGAAAGAAAACCGAATGGATAAACTTATAACATTCAATAAATTTGAAAGTTTCAATGTTTTGATGTGAACTTTTATACTCTACTGAACAATTTTCAATAAAAAAAGAGCATTCTTAAATCTTTTGTGTTATATAAAAGTTCACATTAATAATCAATAATAACAAAATATTTCAAAGCTATTCTTCATATAAATTTAATTTTGTATATTCATTTTTTGAAGAGATTTTTTATAACTTAAAATGTAAACAAAGTTTTTCTTTTTTTAATTTAATAAATTGAAAGACGAAATTATTAAAATGCAAACAAATATAAAAAATGTAATTCTCTGTAAACTTTGCAATTATTTTTATAGTATATGATGATAAACAACTATTGTTCAGTAAAATTGATTGTTCAGTAAAATTGAAAATCAAAAAAATTATTAATTTTGTTACTACTGATTTCCTAAAATTTTCAAGAAATTAACATTGAAATTAAAATGTGAAAATCGTAACAAAACAAAATAAAAATTTTTTGCCAAAGATGTCCAAGTAAAAATTTTGTCTTGGAGTCCATAACATCCACCTTATTATATATACGTACATAATATTTCAAAATAATATTCTTACGACATGATACCATTTAATGGTGTAAATACTAATAAACGAGTCAACATCGATGTAATACATGGTATCTGCTTCTGCTGGTGCATGCTAGGAGTGTCTGGAGTATTAGATTCATATTCCAGAGCAACTCTCTGAGAGACGAAAGTCAAAAGGGTCAGAATGTCATAACGAAATCCATTATCACGGATTTCCTGGCATAAAGCTTGCATAAACCATGATCCTCGTGTAGTATTACGCCATGAAAAATATCCTGTTAATTTTAAAAACATGTTTAAATAAAATGTATTCATAAATATCTATTTTAGAAGAAAATATAAATAAAATTTATTACAAAATATAAATTTTAATACAAAATCATATTTACCCGGTATTGTTGAGTATGCAATTAAAAAGTCAGCCTGTGAAGGGATTCTGAAAGTACGCGAGGGTTGACCATCAGTCTCAGTTCGTTCTTTCAAAATTGTACCTCCATCTAGTTTATCTCCCTGGCAAGCTTGAATAAAAAATAGTTTTGGTTTTCCTGCTAAGGTGGGACATTTGTCGGCAGTAAAATGCGACCATATGTATTCGGATTTATAAGAAGTGTCATAGGCATAAAGTACTCCTAATTCACCATGACTTAGAACAGCCACAGCTAGACAATCATGGTTTGTGTGATCCATTTGAGCAACTGTAAATTTTGAATTTCATTATTTGATCATTTTTTGTAAAACGTGTGACAATAATATCAAACATACAAAAGTCATTTTTTTCTTAAGGAGAGACCTAAGTGATATTCTTGACTATATTAACCCTTTGACCCATAGTGTGCCCAAAAAGGGCACACCTTAGTAAAACATGTTTTTTTCATAGAAAAATGAAGTTTTTTTTATGAAACTTGTTAGTACAGGGTTTGTGAAGCCGCTGAACACGAATTTGAAGTCAGATTTCTAAAAAACAAAATGGCGGATCGAATATGGCGATTCAAAACTTGAATTTTGCTGTACTTGATTTAATTTTCTTTTTTCTAAAACAGAAACTTGTAAAAGAGTGTAGTTTGAGTTTCTTCAAGCAAATCTAACAAATATTTTCAAAATCCAAATGGCCGCCAAGGTGGCGAACCAAAAACATCAAAAATAAACTTGAAACTCTGTATAATAGGGTTTTTTTGACTCGCAGATCACGAATCTGACATCAGATTCACGAAATTTCAAATAGCGGATCAAATATGACGGATCAAAATTCAGAAAAATTTATAAACAATTAAATAGCGAAGGTAATGTGACGGATCAATTGAAACAAAATTGTTGTAAAGCTAATGAAATTTATTACTATTTCGAGCTTATTGCATGTTATTGGTGGTACAGTTTGAAGCAGTTTTTATTGTGTGAAAGACAGAGTGGAACTTGACATTCTGAACAGATTCGTGATCTACGAGTCAAAAAACCTTAAAATAACAAGTTTCATAGTAAACAGTTTGTTTTTGATGTTTTTGGTCCGCCATCTTGGCGGTCATTTTGAATTTTGAAAATATGATTTCAAATTCGTATTCAGCGATGAAAGAAACCTTCATATGCAAATTTTAGAGCAGAATGATACATTAGAAAAAAGTTTGGGTCAAAGGGTTAAATAAGACACAGTACTTTCCCTCCGTGTAATAATTTTTTACTTTTGTCTAATTTTTCCTTAGCCAAAGTGCTGCACCTAAAATAAGTGACCATTTCTTTTAAATGCTTAAGAATTTTCGGCACAGCTTTCATAGGATGCAAACAATTTGTTGAAAGGTCTTTTTCAGTTTCAAGCTCTGAATTGCCACTGATATCCCTGTTGAAAAAATCTTTTAGAAACTAATAGAGCTCTTTGTTCTATATGTTCCTATGCGGTTTTTGTGCACAATTGTTCATTTGTTTGGAAGATTATTATATCTATGTGTAATTGCTATTTCATACCAATTGCTGATTTAAATTATTTTGCATTTATGCGGTTTTACTAATAAAAATTTTCGTTTATTGTGAATATGGTTAATTGCTTTTAATAGAAAATGAAAATTAATTTTTTTTACAGTTTTATTGGTTTCTAAATGTTTAGCAAAAATGGATGCACGTGTATGTATGTTTCTAATAGGAATAGCTGTTATAATTATTTAATTATTCAATTAAATAAAAAGTGCAATCGATCTGTATTTATATGTATTTTCAAACTTGAAATGTTTAGTAATTCTATTCGTTTTTATCAGTATATAACCATAAAATGTATCGTATGTACGCGCACGTATTGGTTCGTATATGCATTATCACGTAATTTTGATAATTGGTTGTATTAGAAATTACCAGTTCAAAATATTAATTACGATAAATAGTATCGAATCTGGGTATATATGAAATTCTTAATATAGTATTTGTTATCATTGCTATTAGTTTTTATAAGTATTTGACACCGTTGATTTGATTGCAGTCAACGTAATCATATTCATTTCAATTCGGATTTACAGTGTAATATGTTTGTGGATAATTTTCAGTATATGTATATGTTACACATTGCTTAAATACAAAAACGCTTTTACATGATAAAAAACCAACAATTCGTAACTACAATCATTTCCACAATCAGAATGATTTTTTAATTACTATTCGTTTTTATTAGTATATTACAAACTACTAATTAATAAAATAACAAGCAATTTGGATGTATACGAAATTTCTAATGAAAATTCTTTTCACTTTCTATATAACTTTAATAAATCTCGATCAATATGCTTTTACTAGTCGATCGAGATTAACATAGCAATTCTGTTTTATTAGTACTTACTAATTGTTTTGGTTTTGTTTTTTTTTAATTTAAACGTTGTCGTGTCTCCGGCATTTCAGTTATTTGTCTTCCTATCTGTGAGAACTATCACTTATATTTTGTAACACCAACGACGTTTCTAAATTTTTGTTTATTGATTTTTTTTAATCTTATTATTATTATTAATCATTAAAACCATTATTATCGATAATTTGAACGCAAAAATGTGTGGAGATTAATTAAATAATGTTATTTGGCTTATAAAGAAAAAGTTTGCTCTGTCCAATTAGTCTATCTGGCTGTTACAATTACGAATAAAGTTATATTTTTTTATTTAATATGGGACATTCTTTCCAGTTTCATACTGGAAAGATTGTCCCATATAAAATACCTTACGTAACAAGAGAGGTTCTACACTCACCTATAGTTTGTGCAGTTAGTTTACAGTTGTCAGTCACTTTTCTTTATTATTTTTGTGATGTATTATTAATTATTATCAACAGATAATGAAAATTACAACTTGTTAGAAGAAAAATATATTTCATCCAGTTTTTTTATATTTACTCAATATTACACTGTAATATTTTTAATATATGATCTGTAAGAATAATTTGTATTTATATTACAATATAAAGAACAGTAAAAGTGACAAAAAGCATTATTTGTTACTTAAAGTCATTGCTCAAATCATTAGAACGAAAGGATATTACATATAAGGAAAAACAATAAAAATAGTAACGAACAATATTATCACTCCGAGTCACTATTATCACTATTATCACTGCTCGATTCGTCAGAGCTAGACGAAGACGAAGAACTGTCCTCTGGTTCTTCTTTTTTCTCCTCTTTTTTTGAAGAGTTTTCTTCCCCTCCAGACTCTTCTTCTTGTTCCAAATTATTTTTCTCTACCAACTCTTCTTTCTCTTTCGACTCATCTTTTTTTCTTGACTCTTCTTTGGTTTGTGATTTCTTTCCTGAATTCCCTTTATGATTTGATGACGACTGTTTCGCTGATTTATCGATTTGTGGTTTGCTTTTCTTTACTTTATTTGTGTCATCTTTCTTTCTATTAAGATCCCCAATTTTGGAGCGAATATATGACGCAACATTTGTTAATTCTACCGCGACATCATCTGAATTCATTTTCCGATAATTAACCAAAAAGAATTCGTATATACCTGAAAAAATAAATAAAATGAACATATTCAATTTTTATTTCAAAAGGGCTGTAAGACAACGGAGCACATTCACTGAACATTATCGTACAAAAAAGCGTATAGAATATAAATTCATTTAATGTATTTATTATAGTATTAACGTATCGATTACATATAAAGCGTTTAGTTTCAAAACTTACTAAGTTCACTTTTGTAAATTCGGAGAAATAATTTAAAAAATAGGAAACTATGTTTGGCACATTACTGATAAAAATTACTTTTTTGGTCTACGCTAGAACTACTTTTCTCATGAAGATACAGTAAGTGTGAAATCAAAATTGAATGAGTGTGAATTTAAGTTATATACGCGAGCGGTTATATATCTTTTTGGCATATAAGACTGATGGTGAAATCAGCTAGTTGTGCCTGTGTGTCAATAATTTCAAGAAAGCTTCTTATAGAAAATAAAAATTGATCGTATGAAAGTTATTCATTTATTCGTTGCAGACCAAAACTGCTGCTATGAGTATGATTCATTGATACATGCATAATTTGATCTTACTCTGTACAGACAGTAGCTTGGAGGGGTTCAACTTTGGCTTCGCTGCTACTTCCTTATTTCTGTTTGATGATGCCCCAGTAACGCTGCTATTTTTCAAGATCTCAACAGTAAATATTGTAACAGCAACTGTTTTTACAAACATAGCATTGCTGTGTTTTGCAGCAAACACACCATTATCAAACGAATTTTTTGGATTCCACTCATTCCGTCCCAAGTGAACCTTGATAAAATAATGTTTTATATTAGAAAAACGTGCAACGTACAAACTATTATTTAACGTATAAAAAATACCATTTGATCATGGGGTCTCGTATATCCAACAGGGGGTAAACCAATATCAATTGAAGGAGCTCCTTGCTTCGCCGCTGAGTTTACAGCTAAATGTATAATGACGTCATTAAATAACACAATTTGTATAAATTCAAGATTTTACATATTTTTGTATATAAAATTTTAATTGCATATGTGCTTTGAAAATATTCTTACCTACAATTTCGTCGAATCTGTCAATCACTTTTTTTGCTAAGTCACTGATCGTATTTTGCAAATCTTCTATTTTTCTATTCTTTTCTAAGACGATTTCTTTGTATTGATTAATTTCTTTAAGTAATTCATTCTTCCGGAGGGAACTTTTTGATTTACTCTTTTTTTCCTTTTTCCTCTTTCTTTTGCTTTGCTCTGTAATACGACAAAATATATTAATAATCAAGTGACAAATGTATTTTGTGATCTGTTATTATATATTTAATATTTGTTATTAGCATATTATGTATGCTATTTTCGTTACTTAATAATGGATTATTATTAAAAAAAAAAAGAGTAATTAATATTTTTAATTTTTCTATTAAAACACTAGTAAAGAAAAAAGATTTCGTTTCGAAATGGCTAGAAAAGAAGCGCCTATACAGTTTGTGATTTAGAATATGAATTTAATTTTAAAACGCAATTCTTATTGACTACATGTAAACGGTTATAAAATTTAAATTATTGATATATATGTATATATGTGCAGGTTGCGGGAGTGCACCATTTCAATACGACATTCGAGGGGTAAATAATTACTTTCGTCAATAGTTTACCAAGCTAAAAAATACGAGGCTACTAGTTTATAAAAATTACACGCTTGTCCCATAAAAATGACATTGTTGTAGTAGACATTACACAAAGACAATAATATTGGCAATATAGACCAAAAACACATAGCTTTTAACCAACTTAGATATAATGTAAAATTTGTTCTTCACCTGTTTTTGAGAATCATTCTTCATTTGGGGATTTTTAGTTGTCAAGGATTTTTTCAAATATAACTGTTTAGATGCTTCATCATTACTCAAATTACTATGGACTGAAGAATCTTGTGGCAAAACATCGCTTGCTCCTTTCTAGGTCGTAAAGTAAGCAATTTCAAAATGATAATCGTATTTTTAGCCGATGTGCGCTCATAAGTACACAAAAATATGGTTCTTGCTAACAAGTTACAAGAAGTGCATTTCTTCAGAATATTTTATCGCGATGAATACAAATATTCTATTAAAGTAAAAAGCCCAGTGGCTTACAGATGACCAGTGTCGAACAATTTTATTTTATATTTATTAATATAAATAAAATTATTTTATGTCCAGTTAAAAATCCTATTGTAGTTTTAATTAAATGTTTATACACCGATAGAAAATATGTACTTATTTCTTAAATCGACTTAACCTACATTTTTTGAAACTAAGTTCTATTCGAGAAATGTATGAATAAATAACAAAATTCGTAGTTTAGATTCAAATACGAAATTTGTACATATTTTCTATCGATGTAATAAGTATGTAAAATGTAGATAATTTACATAAAGCAAGCAATATGAAATAAAATCTGACTGTCCACCACTGTGTCTTAAGGGTGTTACTCACTGGATGTTTTACCTTACAGAGAGAAAAAATTAGTTTACATAGTTTTAATTCTACAGTTTTCACAAAATTATTAATGCGATGTATTTGTATATTAGTACTAATTAGGTATAGTCAAGTTATCTTGCTTTAAACAGTTATATTAGTTTTTGTTATACATTCTTAGTAACAATCTCATGAAGATCATTTTCCGAATCCGCTGCTCTTTTTTGTGGTGCACTTAGCTGTCAAGAATGAAAATACTATTAAAATATTGTATGTTATTATAATATAGTAGTTAAATTGATTAGGAAAAAACGAGTTTCCAGACGACAGCTCAAGACAAAGGACATAGTCCATCCACTTATTTTTTTTTTTAGAATTGAGGATAATATTTTTTTTACAAAGAAAAATATATAATTTATTTCATATACCGTTTTCTCGTCAAGTAAATAACTTGACCCTTTAACCGATGAGATGTCATGATTTTTTTGAATATCTTCATCCAGTATCAAAGTTTCTGTTTCTTCTACATTTGTAGTGAAATCTATTATTTCCTCAGGCAGGATTGGTGTTTCAGATTCACCTTTATTTTCACTAATCTGTCAAATATATAACGAGTATGATTTAATATAAATTATACGTTAGTAGAAACGTATTAAAAGCATAGAATTTTTATCATACTCGCTATAGTATACCTCTACTTTGCTTGTCTAAAGCGGCTTATTATTGGCATGAGATTCTTTCAATGGTAAAACAGGTTTTGCAGTAATTGTTTTTTCTTTTGTCACATTCTCCTTTTGCTTGTTATCACTAACTTTCTTTTTTTTCCTTTCTTCATCGTGTCCTTATTCTTATCTTTCTTCACCTTTTTCTACAATTAATTGTTTATGTAATTATTAAATGTACAATTGTTAATAATAGATATCGAAACTAAACAATTGAAAGTTAACAAAATTGATTCGATCATTGTTTCATGTGATAAAAAATTGATTTTGGTCATAGGAGTGTGAAAACAAACTTTCGCTACCTCGCATGAAAGTTTGCGATCCGATCTGAAGGTGAGAGGAGCGAGGATGGGATTTTCATTTACTGCTCGAGATGCATACTTAGGGTGACCAGACGTCCCCCCCGATTTCCGGGGATTGTCCCCGGCAAGGACCTCGCGTCCCCGGTCGATATGCGTCCCCGTTTTTGTCCCCGGTTATAAGATTATAATTTTATAAAATATATTATAGAAAAATATGATATTCAGTATTTATTGTCTCAAATATTTTCTTAATAATGAATATAAACATTGAAAATGAGAAGTAAACAATTTTTGGTTTTAAGAATCTGTACTAATTAATTTTAATTTTTCATGCTACACATCTTGTCAATTAAGAGAATCCTGACTATGTAAAGAAGGAACAAAATACACTTTTATAAAAATTTTATAAAAAAAAGTTTTATAACTTTAGAAACAATACAATTATTCTTTTATTGGCAAAACTTAAGGGTACACTCGAGCAAAAACTGACATGTATTTTCTAAAAAACAGGATAAAACTTTAATTGTATTTTTCTTAAAGGTATTTTTTCTAAGTGTGAATTAAAAAAATTTGATTTTTCAATATTCGTTTTTAAGTTAATAGTAAATGATATTAATTTATATGAATTTTTAATGTTTAATTTACTTTTGTAACAATTAACATTGATTAACATTAATAATCATTAAAATAAAGTATAATTTTCAAAATATGCTTGGGAAATATATTTTTGTCAGATTTGCTAACTTTTTTAAAACTGTTTGTAATTTAGTTATAACACAAAATATAAGTAAAAAGTAATATAAAAAATAAATGTTTGATGAACAACCAATTGTTTTTCACAATTTTTTTTAAGTTGAAAAAATTATGTTGGGGGGGGGGGGGGGGGG
>JABFPM010003028.1:0-15192 GCA_022817325.1 Idris sp. 1 HC-2018
AAAATTAGTTTCTAACTGTCATGAAATTTTTAAAAATAACAATATTAATTTAATATATATCTTTATTCAGTAAATATGCAATAATTTATCTAACTAAAATATAAATGTTATTTTAATTTTAAAAATCTTATAAAATAATTTCTTGCCACTTAAAATATTTTTAAATATTCAAAACTACATATGAATTTCATTAACACATCAAAAAAAGATTTTTCTTCAAAATTTATCACTGATAATTAGCTATTTTTACTAGTAACTGAATTTACAAGGTCCTTCAAAAAAATAAAATATCGCAGCCCTGGACGTTTATTACAAGGATATGGGAATATAACAAAACAATTAGAATACAACAAAATATGCACTTTTAGTTATATAATGTTTATCGCTTAATTTGTACAAAGAATTTTATAAAAATCATCTATGTACAAATCTATAAATTAAAATAAAAAAACCATCCAAATCAAAAATTTAAAAATTTGTTACCAACTTAAATTTCTTAAAATATAAGTTTTGCACAAAACTTTTCAACAAATGCTTTCAAACTAAAAAGTCTTGAAATTTTTTTTAAAATCGTAAAAGAAAAAATAATTTATTTTTCGATATAGACAATTATGTGAAAAAGTTGAACGTTTTTTCCTTACATTTATATTCTATGTCTAAAAAATACATCTTATTTTTTACAAAGATCTTCCATCATCTTTAAAATGTGATCTCTTGTTCAAATAATGTGACCGCATGTGTCGATAAAAATAACTTCAATTATAAAAGGTATTATTGTACTATTCACATGTCTAAAGAAGCTCATCAAGATGAGTACTCATATGAGCAGTCAAAGTGTCCTGCTGTTCAAAATTCGCACCACACTTTTCACATTTATAAAGCTTTTCATCAGAATGAACTCTCATATGTTGTGTCAAATTTTTTTTTAAATTAAATGATGCAATGCACTTCTGACATTTATGAGGTTTCTCGTAAGAATGAATGCTCTTATGATTTTGTAAATGTCCTTTTAGTTTAAAAGACGCACCGCATATTTCACACATATGAGCTTTTTTATTAGAATGAATGAGCATGTGATTCCACAAAGACCCTTTTTGTTTAAAGGTTGAATCGCAATGGTCACATTTATGGGGTCTTTCATTAAAATGAGAAGACATATGCTGGCTCAATGAACTTCTATTAAACAAAGATTTTTCACAAATCACACATACAAATTTTGTTGCAGGAAATTTGCCTGAATGATTTTTTGCAAGCATTTTCATTTTATATATAAAATTTTTCTTGTATTTCTTATTTATGATTATAAATACTTTCTTAGTCAAAAATCTGAAAATAAAATTTGTTTTAATTTGTCTCAAATAAATTCAATGATAGTGCAGAGTGAAATATATTTTTAAACTTACATATTTTGTATCTGTAGTATAATAATAGTAAAAGTATATAATGAGTTCACTTAAAATATTCTTTCTGCAAAATGTGTAACTTACTTCTGATTCAGAGAAATTTTTTCAGTTATAAAGTCAGTTACGTTTGTTGACATTTTTCAACGTCTAATATTAATAATAAATTCAAACTTTATGGTTTTTCTTAGTCTTTGTGTATAGTTATAAAAGAAGAAGTTTAATATAAATTGAAATAGTTTAATTTAAACAAAAATATTCTTATGAAAATGATTGTCCTTACGCGAAAAAATGCCAAGTAATTTTGTAAGTCATGTCGGTTATAGTTTCATTTAATACCAATTTTAAAATAATAATTTACTTAGAGTTTGGAATAAAATTTACAAGAAGAACTATTTTTATGTAATATTTATGGTTAGATTTCTTAGCTTTTTAATCGAAAATGTAAATTTTTTTTAATGTTCCAAAATAAAGGTTTGCAAAGCGTTATTTTCGAAGCAAAAACTAATACTAGTTGAGGATATGTTCAATTATTTTATTTTGAAGAAGAATAATATTTATAATACTAGTTCTTAAGAGTTAAAAATGACACATTTTTCAAATGAACCAAATTAAATTTTAAATAAAGCATAAACAATGTAAGTAATTTAGTTGCAAAAAGTAACCCCAGTTGGTGGTTTATGAATATTTTTTTAATGGGAAAAGTATTTCCGAACTTATTTGAATTTTCTTTCTACAAAAAATATCACAGATTTTTTGTGAATAAAAATCTTATTCTAAACAAACTCAAAAAAAAAACTAATCCCAAATCAACTTATCATTTTAAAATTAAAAATAAATTAAAATACTCTATTTTTCGTTAACAAAGTTAACGAAGCTTAAAATTAAATCAAAAATATATAATTTTTTAGCGCAACTTTCAAATAATATGCCAAATATAAATTATTGAATTATTATTTTGTGATAGTTTATCTTGTGGTATTATTAGGTACGATATTTTGTTTTGTGATATATCGTATGGAAATCTAAAAACACTATTTAGTTATTGACATTTACACATTTATTTAAATTTTCAAACATGTAAAATACCTATCAACTTACAGATAACTTGCATTTCTAACTAAATCACTTTAAAAACAAAAAATCATAAATACATCAGTCTAATTTTCTAATACAAAAAATTGACTCCCCCCAATCTTAATATAAAATAATGAAAACCGACTGAAAGGTGCGTAAACTGCTTGAATTGAAAGCGACTTTGAAGTCGCGAGAAATTTCTTTTCATGTATGAGAGCAACACTTTGCGGGTGTGTAATATCAAACGCAGATAGCACTTTCGATTTTTCATTTAGCGCAATAACGTCGAACGAAGTTTTAATTACAATGCAATTTTCTTTGCGGCAAAACAGTTCTTTGAAATGCTGTTAGACTTCCACTCGAATACACAAAGCAATCAGGCTGGGCGCCGTTCCTTCTCTCGCGATCACGTTTTGATCTGCGAAGATTAAAGGGCCGCATACTCGTCGATGCTTCTTGTCGGTATATTGCACGCAATGCAAAACCCGCATGGATTGCCGTTTACTGCTTCACTCGTATGACAGTGGAAAAAGAGAGAAAAGCCCGCTTTTGCAATGCAGTTTTGGCGGTCCGAGTGTTTTAAAAAAAACATGTGTCTGCTTTCATGTAATATAATGAAAGCAGCAGGTTTTGTTATAATTTAATGTATATTTCAATTTTCTCTTTAGTGAGTGTAATTTTTACTTTCAAGTATCGATAAGGTAAAAAAATAAGTCAAATAACGTGTTAATGCGCCATTACTATATTTCCTTAATTTGCATCGGCGACACTTTATCGGAAACACCTCGTTATGTGTACACATAAAGCTCTTCTCAATCGCATTAATGCGAGAACGGAGCATCCTTAATGAGTGGCTGACTCAACCAGCAATATTTATTTTGAGGCAACTTCCTCCTGCAATGATTTTCGCATAACGATACTCATGGAGAATTTCTCTCAACTTTGTTGTAAGTTCTTTATTACGATAGAAAATATTTTACATTCCCTTCTTCTCGATGTAATAAATTTTGTTGAAAGAAGTCAACTTTACCTTAAAAAAAAAGAGGTCATATTTTCAGATAGAAAATATATCGAGATTTGTGAAGTTTAATTATTAATGATAATTGTTAATGATTTGTAGAACAAATTACGAATATTATTTGGTGAGAAAAGATGGTTTGAATTCTTTAGCTTTGACAAAGTATGAAGAATCAAAACAACGATTCAAGTTCGTCTCCTCCCTGTGTATGCTCTGGAATTTCACCTAAACCCATTTGCGATCCAATCCGTGCTGATAAATTCTGGAAGTACGCCCTGAAGGGTGCCGGCTCTCATTCACTCGACAAGAACACCGAGACGAAATCGTCGCAAAAACTGTAATCGATTATCGGCCGAAGGAGGGCGTTCCGATCGGTAATCGAATACCGGTTAGGGTTAAAATCCATCAACTCATCCTTGGCTCTTCATGTATTACATCCCCGATGATGCCTTCCTAAGCAGAATTCTAAGTCATTTGCAAGGGAAAAAGTTCACCTGTTTGATTTTTTCCCAAATCATATTTTCTAAAATGAAAACAAAAATTAATCAAATTTGTCAAGGAGTGTCAAAAAAGAACAATTTTTAAAGAAAATTATCAGCTTTGAATGGGCCAATAAATGACAAATTCACGACCACTTATTGTTCAGTAATTTGTTGGGCCATGTTCAACGATTTTGTCGCTGCATTGGGAGGAATGTTCTTTCGTATAAATCAAGCCTGAGAAGGGTGTAGTGATTCAATGAAGTGACTTCTTTGTTCGATAGTGTAAGAGGCTTGGTTTTTGCCAAGCTCTTTGTCATCGGGTCTAACTTCTCCCAGGATTTAGGAATTAATCTTTTACGATTATCTTCAACTCCAGGGCTATGTTAACAATTTTGATGACGGTAATTCTTTCGGTTAATAGAACTCTTTATTATTAAAATTGACAATTTACAAAAAAAAATTAATATTAACAATTATCTTTTATGGTAAAGTAATACAAATTAGTACTTAAGAAGAAAAGTAGAAGATTTTACTGTTGAAAAATTTATTTATTTAGAAATCAACGGAATTTAATCTTACAATAATAAATTATAAAAACAATAAAACATTATATAAAAAACACATTATGCATTATCTGATTTATCAAGTTGCTTGATAATAAATGTGTCTAGTAAATCATAAAAAAATCTACTCCATTAGTAATATTATTAGCGCGTCTCGCGTAACGATTAAAAGTATCCATAAAACTATGTGACGTTCTGTAAAATTTGACGGAAAAGAATTCTGAATTTCTTGTATTGATGATTAGGACTCTGATTGCAGTTCAGTTATGCAAGTTTTGGCAATTGATGTAACTACCTAATAATTAAAAAAACAGCCCATTGAAATTCATGCATTTTTGTTATAGAATTATTTGATTATTCTCAAAACTTTGTAATCTTTGCCTTTTAAATGTTCATCTGCTATTGTGTCTTTGTTTGTAAAACTGTTTTTTAAAAATGACTTTTTTATCATGTATGTTGCTTTATTGTATCGCGTATATATTCAAAAGTCTTTTGAACGATCCATACATTTTTCAGATTCTAGTCAACTTTGAAAAACCTGAAACAAAAAGCATAACAAGTTATTTCAAACAAAAAATATGTATTATCTAAAACAAAAACATTTCGTTTCCCACGAAAATGCTCAAGTACGCTTTTATTCGGTTAGTAATGTTTGTCTAGTAGATCTCGAGTGTCGTCGTATAAATTCGACATTTCGAAGTAACCAGACGACTAACAAAAGCTCTCGCCGGTGCCAAAATGCGAAATAACAAGACAAAACGTAGACGGTAAAGATGATTCGGTCCACACTCGTATACAACACGCGACGACAATCCCCTGAGCAAATGTTTCCGGGATTTGGGATCGCAGAAGCACTCTAATGGCTGCAGGATTTTGGAACTACACGACACTGCCATCTGGATCTACGATTGTTTGGTCAAAGGATCAGCCGACATCGTACGTTGTCGTTTGAGTCTCAGACGGCGAAGAACGCTGGGTTAAATTATTTTAAGTGAAAATGAAAATGAACATAATTTCAGGATTAGCGTTGTCTGCAGTTTATAAAACCTAACTTTAAAAAAATCTTCACACAATAGAAAAGAATTATGACAAATTCAATAGAATAAACAAACATCAAACTTTAATATAATTAACTTGAATATTAAAAGAGAGATTTAACTGTAATAATTGCAAGAAAATAAAAACTTGAGTATGAAAAGAAGAAAAAAATTAGCGAAACATGGATTGTTAAATCAAAGCAAAAATAAAAAAGGATAAAAGCCCAGTGAAAGTTCTTTTTTAATTACGTAATCCGTTTCTTTTATCTGCAGGATTTAAGAAGGACATAAAAAGTTGATCCTGAAGAAGCGATAGACCCCCAGAAGAGCGTGCTCCTAAGTTCTGTTTCACGTGCGGGCAAACAATATAACAAGCAAGAAAGTGTACTCCTTTTTACACTCGCGATCTCCGAGAGAAAAGGAAAAGGTTGCAAGAAAAAAGTGCCAAGTAGAAAAGGCCTTAATAAGGAAGGGAAAGGTCGAGGGAGACGGATGACAAGGGAGGGTTCACTTGGTCCTTCGTTAAGAGATACCAACGAGACACCTGCCTCCTGATTACGAATGTGACCCTGCGCACATGGGCTCCGCACGAGAAATGGGGTTGACGAAACTGTTAGATTAGCGATGACACTGTGATAGATGTGCGTGTGTTGCGTCCAAAAATTCATATGAAGGGGCTTCTTAAAAACACCCTCTTAATTAAATTTAAACCTTGCAAATTAATATATGTAAATTTATTAAAATTAAAATTTCCTTATAAAGTTTAAAGTTAATTTTATAAACTTAGTAGTTGTTATGTTTGAGTTATGCTATTTACATAAAAATTTGTTTCTTGTGTAGCAAAACAATGTCTGTTTACACTGCTGATTTATTTGTTTTTTATCATCGCAAAGTGTAAATGCCGAGAGAATTTTCATGTTCCTTTTTTCTTCTTTTTATTTGAACGAATGCACAGAGTAAAAACGCATAATATTTTAGCACAAAAATAGAGTCGCTCATTACCCGAGTTATGAAGCACTGCATCATTGTAATTGGTGGCAACATCTATCTCATCGCGCGATATGCACGGAGGAAAGATGGGCTTAATTTTATTAATACTTTGTAATCCATCAGCAAGTTTTTGAGATACTGGTTATTTACTTGAACAGTGAATACAACAGAGGCTTTTCCCACCGAGAAAGAAGGACAGTACGAGCGAAGCGAGTGTCTGTCCATGCTCACGAGTGAGAAAGCCTCTGCTACGTCCAGTAGGTGAGTCAATTTCTTTTCCTTACGAGAGTGGGAAAAGTAATTACTTTTACCGCACGTGTAAGGAAAAACTCGACTTTTAAGTCAACATCACTTTCATATTAAATTTTAACTTGAAGATTATTCCACGAAAAAGAAGATAGAACACATAATGGGTAAAAGTATTTTGAAAAGGATTATAATTAATGGAAAGCATTTACTACAGACCTTAAAATCTAAGTTATCTTGTTATTCTAAATTGAATGATCAAAATTTTGATAACATAACATATTAAGACATTATTTTAACTTTAAAATACTGTTTAGACAAAAAATAGTGAAACCTTGAAATTAGGTTATATTTTTTAAGTACAATTAAATTAACCTCCATTTGAGGTTATGTTGGGTTTATTGATTTTGTTATCGTTTACTATTGTATTAAATAAAAGTTCGTTTTATTTTTTTCAATGATAAAACGCAGTTAAGATTTTTATTTCTATTCTTTGTCGTGCATACGTTTGATGTAATCACTTTTGGACAAACAATTGAAGCCATAAACGACCAAAGATTCTCATTCGACAGTTTAACCGACTGAATTTAAAACGATTGGACGGCTATTGAAGTAAGTCAGTCGCCGTGAACATTGTTATATATTGAAGTCTTTCTAACCCGTGGAATAACAATGCAACTATCAAGTACAAATATTCTTGTTGCTTCTTTTTTTGTTTCTCAGCTTTTCATCGCAATTTAGTTTATGGTGAGTTACTCTTAGCGAAAATAATGTTCCGCAATCATTTTCCATTTAATTTGATTTATCTATACCGTTGTATATTTATTATTAACTTTACTTAGTTTTATTTTTATATACATAATCTGCTTTATTTATACATTTCTTTTTGTTTGTTTGTATATTCATTTATTTATTTATTTTTCAAAAATTCATTTTATCTAATTTTAAATATTTTTATAATTATGAATATAAAATTTTACACCAAATAAAATGCTATAACTGATAACCTGCTCCTCATCAAAAGTTAGATAAAAGTATTTTTGTTATTTGCATAAATAATAAATGGATAAAAATTCGTCTTGCGTTGTTCCGAAAGATCAAGTTTATTGAAAAGGGATTCTTTTTCTTTATGTTGCCGAAGTATTAAGTTTATTTCATGGAAACACGAATTGCACGAAACTTGTTATGTTACACTTACCGAGCTACCTCCTCTCCTTATCCAACGAAAATATTTTGTCAGGGCATCTTTCTCGGGGATCTCGGGCGACTGTTATGAATAAAAAGGAAACGACGAGCTAAAGGCTGCGCCAAGTGATCACGCGTGCATCTTACGAAAGATCCGGAATATCGATATGTCGTTAACAGTACAACCGGTTTTTCTACTGCCCGGATTCCCCATCTAGACACACACCATTTACAATAAAAATGACTGATGCAACATTACCTTTTTTTGTACAACTTTCTGCTGTAAATTGGTTGCAAATTAATTGTCTTGTTCACGAGGCAGCTGATTAATGTCGGCAAATCGATTCACGATCTTGACATTTTCAGCTTCTGGTTTAAGGATGTTTACTGATGAGGTATGGGGGTAAGGGGAGTTGTCCTATGCTTTCCACGTATAAGGCTGCAGGATGTCAACTTCGAAAAATTTAACCTAATCTAATACAAGTTTAGAGAATTGATCATTTTCTTGCCTAAAATAATTACTTTTCACTTTGTGATGTTGTAACTAATACTCTGTTAATTTTTATAAATTTTTATTTACCTTTATTTTGGTAAGAAAATAGTTTATGCTAATTCACGTTGTTAAGTTGGTAACAAACATGAAATTCTCCGGCATAATAAGCAGTTTGTAACATTTATTTTCGTTAAATACTCTACAACGACGTAGTCAAACTCGAATGGATTAATTCAATATTATATCTAAGATTATGTATTTACTGTATTTTAAATTTTAAATGTTTCTCTATATTTTTTGATATGTTTCTTGTAATATTTTTGTACTGCTCCATTCAAACCTATTCTTTAAACTTACTTTTTAATTTTAGTTTTCTTGATATTTAAATGGACAAAAAATCTGAAAAAATTCATGGATCACTTGTTGACATTCATAAACATCATATTCAATTTTCATGTAATTTTTAAAGAAAGAAAAAGAAATTTTGTTTACATTGTTTGGTATTTACTTTGAATGTCAACCAAAAATTTGTAGATTTTATTTGTTTACATCTCTTCTGTTTACATTATTCAGTTTGTCTATACTTGTTTTGTTTACAATTTTTCAGTTTTTTCAATTATCATAAATGTGTAAACAAAGGTCAAGAACTTTTTGTTTATAATGTTTTCTTAATAAATTTGTGTTTACATTAATTGTTTTGATATTATTCTATTCTATTTTTGCCCTGAATTCAATTAATATGAAAATTTATGAAACCTCTCGGAGATTGTTATTTATTTCTTATCTGGGTTGTTTTGCATTAAGAATCCGGATACTTAAGAATAAGATGTTTTCCGATTTATGGCTTACGGATTGCATCGTACTTGGTATCATGTTATCTGCTTTATCCCGTGTCCTTTTTTGTTGTCGTTTTTTTTCTCCCCGTGTTACAGAGCTACAAGCTTTTTGTGAGACTATTGAAATTCAAAGATATCATTCGCGGAGATTTTATAAGTGCGAGGCAACTTTTTGTATTGCCCACGAAAAATAATCATAACAACCAAATGGTGGGCGTGCCAAAATTTTATCGGATAATATAAAAAGTATTATCTGCGTTGGCTTGATAAAGTGTGAGAATTTTTTTTTTAATCGCCACGTCACGACACGGAATGAAATGATGGCCGTAAATTGAGAATAATGAATGGGGTAAAAACATTCCTCTTTTTTTTCTTATTTGGCTAAGGAAAACATTAAATGTTGGAGTTTGAGTACAACACTTGAAGTATATACTTTTTATCTCGGTTAAGAGAGATAAAACAAAATAAAAAAATATCGCATCACAAAGTGATCATAAATTGGGTTATCGAATTAATTATTATTATTTAGAACTTAAGGTATTCATTTCTAATACTTCTTATTTTTCTTTGTTTACATTTTTGCTTATGTTTTGTTTATGTTTTTCATTTCTTCAATGTTAGAACATGAGTTTTTCTCACTTCTGTGTTTATATTTATGTTTTTGTTTGGTCTTTTGTGATTTTTCAAGCATTTCAACTAGTTTTTATGAAATTAAACCTCTTAAAGTTAAAACGTTGTCTAAACTTGCCCTCACTGCTTGTTTTACAGATCAACATGGAAGCTGTAACCTCAACTGATTACGAAACGACAAACTTTAGCAGCAATGTAAACCAGCACATCGGCTATAACAACTATATCCACTATGCGGAAAGATACAAAAGCCAGCAGCAGCAGTTCTCGAAATGCAACGACGAAAACCCTTCAAACGTCACAAAGCCCGGGCCTGCATCGCGTAACATGCCGACAGATAACGCGGGCCGGATGGAACAGCGTTTCGGACGCAGTCACTCGCAGCCCGAGCGACAGCATCACTCGCTTTACGAGGCGCGATCAAAATCGCAGGAATCGCGACAATTGCAGTTTGAACAGCAACAACAGCACAACAATCATATCAAGTTCAACAGATTGCTGCCGAACACGACTGAGCTTACATTTTACGAGATCGACGGGCCGAAGGTCAGAGAGACCAAGATCAGTCAGCTTGACCGCACAGAGCGCCGGGACAAAATGTCCCTGCTGATGAAGTGCGGTTTCGGACGCAGTGTACAGCTCGAACAAAAGACCAGCTTTATTACCCAGGAGTCGAATAAATTTGACGAGGCCAATCAGTTCCGGTATCAGGAACCGCCGAGGTATCGACCGGTTGAAAGACCCCCGCGATACCAGGAAGTCACACCGAAAGCAACCGAACCGCCGCCTAGGTATCATCAGGACCCGCCGAAGTATTCCGAAATCAGCAAAAAAGATGAGGCAAAACAGGTAATTTCAGATGTTTTCAACCCATTTCCGGCCAAACTATTGAAACACCTTATTTTTGCAAAAACATTTATACAGATGTATTTGTTACATCTAAATATAGAAGAAAATGAAAAAAAAAACATTTCGTTTTTTTTGCAATAATTTGTTTATTTATCAAAAAAAGTAATTTTTTATTAATTTGTCAAACTGACTATATTTGCCATCATTATACATAATTTAAATAAATATTTGTTATTTTTTTGACATTTAAAAAGTCGAAAAACAATTTTTCGGACTGTTGTGTTTTCACATCAACAACAAGAAATGGGTTAATAAGCTATGCCAAAATCGCAAGTGAATTAGCTTATACTCTTTTTCAATTTTTTCTAAATTATAAATTTACTTAGTTTTTTATTTTGTAATTGAAAAAAATCAAATTTTTAAATATATTTAAAGCCAAATTTAATGAAATATCTTTCGAAATTGCTTTAATATCTTCAGAATAGCTTTATTTTAAATAATACTGAATATTTGTTAGCATTTAAATACAAAACTGTCAATCAATTTTTTTATATATTATGCTGAAAATACAGGAAAATGAATAATTTTCAAAATTTGCATTCTAAAAATAATAAAAAATGTTTGAGAAAATTTTTTTGAGTTTCTTAAGTCCTAAAAAACAGGAAAAATTATTGTCAAAAACTAAATAGATGGATTTAGATTTGTATTTTTGTAGGTTAGAAGACGTCATTTTTCAATTTTGTCGAGCTGCAACAAATAGATTTTTGAAAACTATGAGAAAAGCTTATAAAAAAGATCTGGTTCACAATTAAACAATTAATATTTCCGAGATTATTTCTGTGGGTTCTGATAATAACCAGGTAAGAAACGTTTTAATAAAACTGAGAAAAAGCATTTTAAATTTAACTTTATCTTTTAAATCAACAAAATAAGTTTTTTAATAACTATTTTAAGTTTGCATTTACCTAGATCTTGATGAAACTTAACGAAAAGATGTTTATTAAATCAATTAAACCATAAAAAATTAAGTTTATATTTTTATTGCAGGTATAGGGCACACCTGGTTATTACCATAAACTGAAAGTCATACCTGATTATTACCATTTTTTTCTCTTTTTAGTAATATTTTTAACAGTTATTGTGAAATATATAATTGAAAATTGATCTAAACCATTATTGCATCTGAAAGTACTTAATCAATGCCACATTTTCTCAAAAAATCTGAATTTTTCCAGAAATGTCACATACTTGGTTATTTCCGGAAGCCACAGATTTACTATTTAAGTCATTAAATTTTAAAACAGAATAAAATTATGCAACAAAGTGAAATAAAATTTATTCAATCGAAGCATTTATAATCATGCAAAATTCAAATATAAACCAAATTAATATTCTATTAACCAGCAAATTTAATTCATAATTGGATTCGCTTTGATCCATAATTATCTTTATACATGCAAAATGATGTTTTTGACTCATGCTAATAGATTATTACCTTTAATGTTCAATGTTCCGTAATTAAGTTATAAACAATTTTTTATTATTATAGAAAATGATTTCGAAAATATTTAATCTAATTTATGACGGTTGAATTATTTTTAATTTAATCTCAAATAGCTCATTTTATTTATGAGTTCTAATACGATACAAGAGAGGAAATAAATGTTCTGATAATTATTTACTCCATTAATTTGATAAAAATAATTAGTTCCCAAGATTAGCTCTTTTAGGAAATCAAATTAAACATTTCATTAAGCAAGATTTTGATTTCTTTTCTTGTATACATGTGCCAATATTATGAATTATTTTATAGTTTAAAAGTTATTAATATTTTTTCTTAAACAAATTATTTATTACATTTTTTATATTCAAGTTTGCTCAACTTTCAAGACCGATCGAATTACACGATCAGTCGTGGATCTGATAGTTCCAATCTGATCAGGGCATTGTACGTTAACTAAAATTTTTTTTTAATCTCCAAGCAGTGATTTTGTAACATCTCTTTTATGATAACTATCACAAACATTATTTGATACAACATATTGTGCTTACTTTCAAATCCCTTTAATGAAAAATTGCTACAAATTTATTTTTCAATCAATTTTGTATCATAGATAAAAAATTAAAAGTATTACATTTTCATATTAAAAATATTGTATTAACTATTATTAAGTTGATTTTATAAAATTTGTAATAAAACGTTCAGTTGGCAACATTTAAAATGCAAATTCCAAGTTAATTCGTGGCAAAACTCAATTAAATTTGTACTTTTATTTGCTTTAAATTGGTATAAATTAAAAAAGCGAGTTAACATTCAATAAATCTAGTTAAAAATTAAATATTGGATTTCCTTTAAAACATAATAAGACTACACGAAATTTCAAATTAAAGTTGAATTGAGTGAATTGAGTTTTGGATTTATGAGCAAATATAACGCGTGAATGGCTACCTGTATTCGCACAAAACTGCAACTAAATAGCGAACAAAAACTGGGTTAATTAACACATTGATGCCGCACTCGTCCAAAGAATTGAAATAGTTCACAAATATTCTGTCAAGTTTTGCATTTGTTGCACGTATTTGAGCAATAACCGAGTAATTAATTAAAAACTTGATTATTTGAAAATTGAAAAAAAAACAACAAACAACACTTTACTTTTAAAGAGAAAAAAGCTGTTTTTCCTATCGCTTCAATTAAACGGACTAATTTTTTTATCCGACTTTTTTCAGTGTGCACGCTTTTTTTATTAATATTAGCAAACAGCCGTTTTTACAAAACCACTGCAAACGTTCTTATTACAGCTAATATATTTTTATTTGTTAAAAAAAACTAACTTGTTTCTTACAAAATATTGTGTATAATAAAAACATCTCAGAACATCTTGCTTACAAATGATGAATAGATATACTTTCAATCAATCTGTTCTTGATGGGAGATTCGTAATTTTCCCTTCATTTTAATGTAGACTTATTTACAAAACTTAAATACAAAGTGTTGATGTGAAGCATTAAATAATTAAATTAGATAAATTTAATTACAAGTCTTTATTATAAGTTGTTAACTAAAGTCAATTTTAGTATTAATTATAAAGTAAAATTACAGTACAAATATAAAATAACTTTTAAATAAATTTTCAGACAAAGTTAAAATTAATTAATTACAAACAAATGTGTATACAAAAAAGAAAAAACTACAATTTGAAAATAATCATATTTTTTTAATAATTATCATTATTTAAATTAAATTTTTATTGATTTTAATTTTATATAAATTAAATTTATGGTGCATTTAAATAATTTATAGAATCTTTGTCAACAAATTGAGTCCATACATTTTTTATAGAAACGTGGTCCATATATGGGCCACAATTAGAGTTGTCCGTTTTTGTTTATCAGATTGAAAAAAGTGGTTGTTGATAATATTTTATGGGGCACGCTGGTTTATGGGACAGTATCGGCTTAGTTTTACATAAACTCTTATCATTAGCAGGAGGAACGGACTCGACGAGCGAGTTATTACGGAGGCGGGGGTGGCGGAGCAGCCAGCGCAGGCGGAAGGGGCGCAGCGTGCACCGCCGAGGCGCCCGCTAATATCGCCAGTGTCACGCTGATTGCGCGAGAAGCGACACGCGCGGGGCCTGCGCTCACGCGACGCACAATTTTGCCGCACAAAAACGACGACAGTGAAACCGCCGAAGTTGAGAAAAGTGCGAACAACGAACCCAACAAAAGTCGTGCCAACTTGGATGCAAATGACAGACTCAAGGTAATTGTAGTTCGTGCCTGATGTTCCTTAACAAAATTTTTTAGACACTTTTTTGTGCTAACAAGTGTAGTATGAAGTGGGACTTGTTGCGGATTGCAAAAACCTACTTTGAAAGTAAGTTAAAAAGAATAAAATTTGGGTGTACCTACTGTGAACCACTATGTACTGGTTATGGACCACTTATATGAAACAACAAAATTGTTGGGAACAAAGTTTTTTTTTTATTATTAAATTTTCTGCAGAATTTTGTGTACTGTTTTATGTTGTTAACAAACAATGTTTGCAAAGTTAAATTGATTTAATGAAATGGACATATGCAAAGCCAAAGACAATCAATTTTAATAATGGAAATTTCTCATTAATTTGTGTGTGGTATTGAGTAACATAAAACAAAATTTTAAATTAAGTTTTAGCGAAAACAACCACCGCCAATTATTTAATTACATCAACAATTTCAGAAATCATGTTCTGCTAAATGTTTGAAATTGTCATGAAGTAGTAACTGATAAAATATATTAATTTAAAATGATTATTATTATGTTTCAATTAAATTGAACCAATACTAAATGTATCTATCAGTTAAACAAACATAATTCAATTAAATTTGAAGAAATTTATTG
>JABFPM010003029.1:0-15192 GCA_022817325.1 Idris sp. 1 HC-2018
CTGTGGGGGTTGGGAGGAAGGCAAGGCTCATGGTCACGGGGTCTGCACTGGACCAAAAGGTCAAGGTGCCTATTCCGGGAGCTGGCATTTTGGCTTCGAAGTATCGGGCGTTTATACCTGGCCTAGGTTAGTCAAAGATTAATTTTTTCTTGTAATTTTCACCCTTTGATGAAACTTTGGGTTCTCTGACTTGCTTGTATGTAGAATTTTATTTTAAATAATTTTATTGAAATGTTATAAATGAATTTACTTCTTTTATAATAGCGGATCTGCCTATGAAGGACAATGGCAAAACGGAAAACGACATGGTCTCGGTATGGAAACACGTGGACGGTGGCTCTATCGGGGAGAATGGACTCAGGGATTTAAAGGACGGTATGGTGTTAGACAGTCTACCACTTCCACTGCCAGGTACGAAGGCACTTGGGCTAGTGGACTTCAAGATGGTTATGGATCAGAAACTTATGCAGATAGTGGTAAATAATAGAATTTTACACATTTATATATATTTTTTTTTATTCTTATACTGAAATTTTTTGGCAAAATTTACTGATTGTAAATCAGAAAATTGAAGAAAGAAAAAAAAGAATTTTGTTGGAAAATTGTTTGTAATTCACTAAAAAATTTCATTGTATTAAAAAAAACTTGAAAATTTGCCTATATAATAACAAAATACCATTTTTATTTAGCTGGAGCCAGTTATTGTCTAATTTGAAGTGCTAAGACTACAAAATTGTGTTGTTTTTATAAATCACAGTCTTTTTATTTGTATTTAGCTAATAAGATTCTTCTAACTGAAATACTACATAAAAGTAAAGCATTACAAATTTATTCTGATAATTTCAATTGTAATCTTCAAAAATATTCACTGGCTCTGACTTGGAAAACAAATATTAGTAAGGATAGATTTAAAAGGAAATTCCAAAAGAAATTGAGTAAAGAAATAAAAAAATAAATTCGAAAGAAAATTTAAAAGAAGATTTAATGAAGTATTTAAAGAAAAAGTAAAAATGTAAAGAAAAGTTAACAATATTTGAAATAACATTGAAAATAGGAAATGTAAACGAGAATTTTAAAAAAATGTATAAGTATTCAAAGGGAGCATGAAAAGGATTCAGAGAAAATGTATAGAAGATTCAAATGATGATTTATAAGAATATTAAAGACAAATTTAAAAAAAATAAAAAGATTATCTAATTAAAAGTTTTAAAAATATTTAATTAGACATACAGTAAAAGAGTTAAAAGAGAATTCAAACTTAAATTAAATAACAAATTTGAAGTCTTAACTAATCCTTCATACAATTATCCTCTTGAATAAGTCTCCTATGTACAGAACTGACAAAAAGTTTATAAATATATTTGTAAAATATCATATATTTCTGTTTAACTTGAAACCCATATAATTTTTTAAAACTTGATTATACAATTTATATTGCATAACTATAATATTGATCCTTATAAAATCATGAACATTGAAAAGAATATTGTAAATTACTTTAGAATAATTTAAATTACTTTTATTTTTTAATAACTTTCTGAAAAGAGGAATAATACTTTATTTCTAATATTATTGTTGTTTAAAAAAATTAATTTGTTCTAATTAAACTACTAAAAGTTGTACAGATTTCAAGTTGGACGAAAATGTATGGTTTTGATGCTATTTTGAAAGTGTGTTCATGAATTTCTGTCAGAACTGTAAATCTTCTAAACCAACATTACTGTTACGATTTTATTTATCTAATTAAAAACATGTGAGAAGCTAAATATTTTAGCAACAATATTATAAATATTATACCTATTTTTCATTCTCCGCATAATTAATTCACCTGTTTTTAGCTCTAAGGTGAATATATGATATGATATGTAGCTAATTTCTCAGGAATTTGTATAATTAGTAAGAGTATACTTTGTACGAAAATCAGTAAAATTGGGATTAAATTTCAGAAAAAATTAAAAAATAAATAATACAATTTTATAACCTCAAGCTTTTTCCCAAACTTTTTGCTCGAACATTTCCCAGTCATTTGAGCCAATCTATTCCTAAGTTTCTTTGCCAAAGTTTTTCCGAACATTTTTAAGATTTTGATTGCCAAATCGTAATTAATAAGTTAATATGAGCCAATGATAAGCATCCGCTGTACAAGACAATAGTCAAAAATTTAATTGTAAATATTTTATATACAAATGTTAATATTAAATAAATTAATTATTAAAATACCGAACAGAATTAAAACAACAGCAGCAGACCGATGTCAACTATTTTTAGTTTTCTCTAAATTTAAAGAGCACAAAGAATAATGCATTGTTACTTTATTAGAACATTATTTATCACCAATATGGCCTATTACTGTGATTTTCTAATTTTATTATATGTTGAATTTCATAAATTCATACCTTTAAAAATGGTTTTACGTTTTTTACAAGTAGAATTAAAAAATTTCCAAATATAAAAAATTAAATTACAACAAATTTATCTCAGGACTTAATAAATGAATGTATCTATCTGTAGGGACATATCAAGGACAATGGCTAAGAGGGATGAGACACGGGTATGGCGTGAGAACTAGTGCTCCGTTTGGTTTGGCAAGCCATTATAAACCTCCAAAACAAGTGCGAGCGTCTTTAACATCTTTACGAAGTGCCGACGGTGGTCCTGTAACAGCGCAAACTCCTGAACCAACAGACAGGCGAGACCGAAGAGTGGACGACAGCAGAGGAGGCTTTGTATTAAAAGCGAAAAGCGATGAAACGCCAACGAGACGAAAAAGTCTAACGGAAAAGTCTCTCAAAAAGGGATTTCTTACGGTAAATTTATCACTAGGTTTTATATTATAATTTCACGTTTTTTTACTTCATACTCTGCATACTATATAGGTTCAAATAAAAATATTTGTTCATGAGTCAATTAATTTTTTGATCCGAATAGCACATTATAATTAATAATATTTACAATTTTTGTCAAATAAAATTATTTATTATACAAATTTGTAGGGTTTAAAAATCAGAAAGCAAAGAAGTACTGGCGATCTTGAGAAACATGGTACTGGAGGTAGCATTAGGAGTAACGCAAGCTCAGCTTCGTGGATGTCAACTGAAAGTTCTCAAAGTCAAGCGTCTGCATCAGTGCACACTGACAGCAATGCATCTTTTATCATAGAGGTTTTTATGAAAAACTTGTCTTAATTTATTTAAACAGTAAATCGATGCTATTAACGAAAACTAGGACTACTCAAACAATAATTCAAATAACGTTGTTTGTGTTTATTTTTTAAATATTTATTAATTAAAATCAATTGCAGTAATTTTTGTAAAACTTTCTATACACAATTAAAAATTCCTTCATTTTGTTTACAATTAATTTTCCATACAACTATGCACTTAAAATATATTTAAATTCGTACCATGAAAATGAAATTATTCAAAACATTTTTGAATAGTCTTAATTTTCGTTAAAACATGAACAGTCCTAGTTTTCGTTAAAATTTGACGAGTCTTAGTCTTGAAATATAATCTGAGTAATCCTAGTCTTCGTTAAAAGCATCGAAATGAGAACATCAAATTTTTTATGCTATTTTTTAAATTTCATACACTCTCATAATCTTAAATTTTGTATCCTGTTTAAAAAAGTATACATTGTTACTACTCTACAATAATTGTCAACTTATTTCAATTGTTATCATTGAAACCTTACAGGACGAGCAAATGGACGCATCAGTAACTGAAACATATCTTGGTGAATGGAAAAATGACAAAAGAACTGGATTTGGTATTTCGGAAAGAAGCGATGGTCTGAGGTACGAGGGTGAATGGTTTAACAATCGCAAATACGGCTACGGTGTGACAACTTTTCGCGATGGCACTAAAGAGGAAGGCAAATACAAGAACAACGTGTTGATAACCAGCCAGAAAAAGAAACATTTATTTCTCATAAGATCGGCCAAGTTTCGGGAAAGAATAGACGCCGCGTGCAGCGCAGCGCAAAGGGCAAGTAAAATTGCCCTACAGAAAGCCGATATTGCGATCTCACGAACAGCGACAGCTCGAGGCAAAGCAGAGTTGGCTGACATTGCAGCGGAACACGCTCGGGAAGATTCAGAATTAGCTCAACAAACTGCCCGACAATTTGCCCCAGACTTTCGACAACCTGGCCTTGAACGACTGAAAAATCGTGAAATTCCAAAATACGTACCCCCACTTCAGGACACACTTCCAGGCAAAAGTATTCTGCACAAAACAAACGTGCCAGCCGATCAGACGCTCTCGCCTTTAAGCAAATCCACAAGTTCGCCATCCGACACAGAGTCCATGCTTTTGTCTAACAATCAAGGAGGAATCTCGTCGTCAATGCGAAGACCGAGTGTAAAACCAGCTAATCAGATGACAATGATGAACCAGATACCAGCATCTAATCAGATCCCCACTAGTCAGGCTAATATGAGTTCGATACAAAATCAGTACGCTCAGCAATACAACCAGCTGCCTCAAAATCAGTTGTTTCCTCAGAATATTATGCCAGGAATGTACCAACCAGGTGCACATCAGTTTGGCCAGTCTAACATGCCAAATCAGTATATGCAGTATCAGAATATGGGTTCACAGATGGATGCTACGTACAACAACAATATAGGACCTCAAATCACGCAAGGATATCAAAATCAATACCAACAGAGCTTTCCAGTATCGCAGGTAACTTTTGATAGTTTTTTTTATAAGGAACTTTGTAAGATTTTTGTTAAAAATGATTCAGTTAGAAATCACATTCAAGGCCTCCAGAATGAAAGATAAAAACTCAATTATGTAAGAATAATGCACCTGTTTGTATTTATCTACACTTATTTTGTTTCATTTTTAAAAAATGTATACATGAATTACTTTATTTAATTAATACTTTTCATCATATTTGTAATGTGAAAAAATTGAATTGAATGCAAAACAATAAACAAATAAGTGTATTTTTGCTCTTCTTGAAAAGTAATTATCCAGTTGACGTGCGATATTTGCAAATTATTAGGTTTGACATCGTTAAATCTTATATCACTGGTTCGGAACTGAAAATTTGTTTGAACATAATCTCTAACCAAATTTTATTTGAAAGAACTATATGTAATATTTATTATTTAAACATGGATGTTCAAAATAATTTTATTTCCAAAATGTATCAAATTCAAATGTAATATTTTACAAATCAAACTCATTATATTAATACGTCATCGGATAGAAGAATGAAAAAAAATTCACACTTTCTTTAGAAATTAATTATATACGTAATTTTCCAAATCTAAAACTGTATTTTAAATTAATATTTATAGGGGAACACTGCAGGACAATATGACAGTGGCAATCAACCGAATCAATATAACATTCAACAGACCTTTGGGCAACAACAATTTTTATCTGATGGTATTACTGACACTCAAACATCGCCAACCAGTACTAGTATACGCAGAAGTAGTAGAACATTAAGTTCTCGGGATAAGCCAGAAATGATAGGACAATCTCTTAATGATAGGTAAAATAAAAATCTATCAATATTATATCAAATTTTTATTTTACTGTCTGTATTTATTGCTTTCTGTACTTTTGAATCAGTGAAACTTGGATAATTTTTATTGATTATTAATAATTGAAATAAATTAACTTTACTCTGATCTTACAGTGATTTGTTTAAATTTACTATTCATATCAGTGAAAATTACTCAAATTTCTTTCAATTGGCTTTTGAAAATAATTTTAAAATATATATTTTATATAATATCTTTTTACCCTCTAATTAATTTTCAGACTGGACCATTACAAAAGGCCACCGAGTAGAGACAGTTCTGTTGATCGTTATACTAGAGCACATTCACGTTTAACGGGTTCAAGACAACCGTCTGTCGACAAAACCTTACCACCGCCAACCCAGGATATTCCTGAAAAGTAAAAATTGTTTGTTACAAAAAATTATCAAAGACCCAGAGTCTTCTAACAAGCGTCCACTAAAATTAAATTTACATTCCCTTTCAGAACGCTTAGAAGTAACAGTACTGTCAGAGTGGGAACTCCGCTAAATGGTTCTGCAGTGGGAAGCGGTGCTGCAACCCCAACATATTCGGCTACAACAGTACCAACTTCCAGTCAATTTGAGGGAGCGCTACTTAAAAACAAAAGCTTAGGTCAAGACATCTTACCGAGTCCCGGGCAACCAAAACGAACTGAAAGCCTCTATGTTACACCGGGTCGGGGCTCTACTGCTGGTGCTGGCGGTGGAACAATGGGAATAAAGGTGAGTAGTTGAATTAAATTTCTCCCCCAAGAGAGAAAAAAAAAGATACCGTTTTCCTCTCCCGTTTTACCTTATTTTTTCATATTAAATAAAATCTTATAATTATTGCAATGCGACTTTCAATGCAACATTTTTTTTTTTTATTCATTTATAAATATTTTCTAAATTATTGGATGGCAAATATGATGATTTTTTTAAAAGTAATCAATACACCCTTGTGTATAGTAGTTGATTTCAAAAGCTTTATTAGTAACGCAGTTTCATTTTAAATAGTTTTAAAAGAGATTATTATCTTAGCAACTGAATCTGTATTGTAGTTCTATTCTATATATTAAATATTGACTGGTTACTAATATCCTTCATTTATAAATCGTTTTCCATCTTTTTTGCTTTAGATTTGTTGTTATATTTTTTAAAAATCCTCTTTTTTCTTATTGTCTGTAACTGTGTGGCGTTTTGTGCTGTGTTCTGTGCATGCTATCCCAGGACTCAAGCCGGACGGTCCCCGCCTTCGCCACAACATCAAAAGGCCGCGCAACTATCTAAGTATAAGTATATACCACTAATCAACAAACGTCAAAGATGTCAGTATAACAAATAAAAGTGGAAAGCAAAGTAAAGTACAACATTCGTGTACACAAACCGTTACTGGCAGTGGTTATTTTTTTATTATAAAGAAGAATATATCCTTAATCGAAAATAAATTTTATGATTTTCCGATGAATACTTACATAGAGAAGAATCGGTTATCTGGTCATAAATTAAATTTTTATATATATATATATATAATTATAATTCGTTAATCATTTTTTCCATGCATAATTTTTTAATTCAGTTAATATTATTACTTAATTGTATAAATTGTAGTTAAATTGGTTTGAAACTAGTCAATTTTGTACGAGTTTGAATTTTGTTATTAATGTTAATTAACCAGATTATATAGCGACAATAAATTTATAATAACTATATTTCTGGTTAATTTCACTGAAAACTTGAAATATTTTATTATAAATAGATAAACATTAAAGAAGTCACTTTTTTAAGTGTTATTAATGAAATAAATAAAAGTATAACTGCAGAATACTTCTAATTCAGTTTTTGGTTTTACATTGGTATTACAAAATTAATGTTATATCATTTAGAAATCTTTGATTAAACATTCTTTACATTTCTATAATTTAATAATTTGTAGCAATATAATTAATAATTTTAAGACCAAAGTTATCCGACTTTCTCTTACTTTCCATAAGTAAATGTGATATTTTTTTATCTTCATAGTATTTATTTAGATTTTTTTTTAAAAAAAAAGTGCAACAATTTACTTTAATTGCATTCAAATTTTTTAATTTGTATTTAAAAATGCAACAAATGTTTGTTCAATAATATATTAATTTTTTTTTAACAAAAAAATTGTTACACTTTGATGTAATACTAGGTAAATTTCACTATATTTATTTCATAATCGTGTTTAATGTGCATGAATTAATTTTGTACATTTATTTCTATATTATACCTTCGTGTTATAAACTTAATTCAACTTTCTAGTAATAGTTGACATCAAAAAATGTTTATCTTGTTGTTTGTAGTTAATATATAATTCTTCACAAAGTGTATTATAACTAAACTAATACTAAAAAAAAAGAAAAAAATTGCACAACCGTTTTACACAACTCCATAAAACCGCTGTTAAAATTATAACTCGAAAGCATGATTCCGGCCATCATGTAGCCTTCTAGTTTTAAGTTAGTAAAGCTAGTTAATTTAACATAGTGGCATTTTCTGTAAACAGATGAAAAAATTTATTTTTCTATGAGAATGTATATAAAATGTTTAAATAATTATGTATATTTCATGTTGAAAGTTGATAATAATTTAAGAATATCAATAATAATATAATAATTAACGTTATATAATATATAGAAATATTTGAAGGTTTCACTCAACAGTTTTAAACTGTATAAAAAAATTATTATTTACAAATTTTGCTATTCAAAAAATATAATATTTGCTTATTCTGTATACTCAGGAAATCTAAAAAAAACGCTGGAGAGTGAAAATATACAAGCTTTCTATTAAATGCAATTTTTGTTTGTATATAAAAAAAAACAAAATTAAAGCAAATCCATCACTTGCATTCAAATGTTCTATATTAAAATTTTTCTCTCATAACAAGTATCGTTAATTAACAATAATAAATACATATATTAATATAAATTTAATTGTCATTAACTCTGTGAATATGTGTTACTTTGTGGCAATCTCTTAAGATGATAAAAAATACCTTTGATTATTACTTTAATAACATTTGTCAAGTATAACTATACTATATTTAAAAAATAAAAAATAATAATTGATTCTATTTGATACTTGGATAGTTTGATTTAAAATATCAAATTTTTTAAATCAAATTAAAATAAAAATTTAGAGATGATAAATACGGGGTATTGTAAAAATCAAGTTTGAAAATGAGAAACAAGTACCACGCTTATTCAAGACAGAGTGTAAAACTGAAAATTTATAAATTACTTATATAGTTTGTTATGTGTTTCTTAACATTTTTTGATACTTTGAAATTTACAAACAAAAGTTAAATTACATAATAAACGCAGTTGAAAAATATATAATAGAAAATCAATTATAAGTACCCACAAAATATTTTAGTACAAAAATTTGTCCGTTGAAACATAAGTATCACCATAATAATTAATACTAATATATTGTTGTAATAACTGTATATATATAAAAAAAAAGTATGCATAAATCATATCCGGAAACATTCAGGAGTTAAATTGAGTCTGCAGGAGTTTCAATTTTAATGCAGCGCAAGCACGTGTAAAATGTCGTTTTAATTAATAATCATTATACAAGAGTGAGTTTTGTGATCTAACGTATAAAAGTTAATACTAAAAACTTCTATAATTTGTTGATATCGCAGATTTAATATTCTTTATATTATTTGTTGTTTTAACCATCTTTTACAAATAAAGATATAATTTGAAACTTCGAAAACCCGATGGATTACTAATAAAAAATTCAGTTAATGAATTTTTGTGTAATTTTAAATATTAAAGTCAAATGAAAAGTAAAAATTCAAATTACTTGTAATTCAAGTTGATTTTAACGATATAATATAAAATATTTTTATAATTTATTGTTATTTATACACTGAGAAAAATGTCGGTAGGATTCAGTAACTCGAACTAAGCATTTAGTTAAATTGGACACAACTCAATAATTCAGTTGAAACAATCGAAAAATTCAGTCAATTTGATTAAATTGACAGTTTTTAGTTAACTGCGACCTACTTAATTTAGTTGAATTAACTGTAATTTTCAGTTAAACCAACTGGAAATTTTGAGTTGAAGACGGTCACAACTGAAATTCATAGTTGTTTCTTCTGTAACTAAGAAATTGGTTTACTTTAACTGAATTTTCGAGTTGAACTAGTGTTCCAACTACATTTTTCAGTTATAATAACTTAAAGTCTTTGTAAATTCAACTATTACTTATTTTTAACTGAAAATATTAATCATTTAGTATTGAATATTAGACATTTATTTTAACAAAAAAAAGCAGACAAAGTTATTAGCGGTGTGGAGGCGGGGACCAAATTTTGAATACTTCTATACCTATACCTCTTTCTGTATAGCTATTTATTATTAGTCGATAAATTATGAAGTCCATTGCAAGTGTACAAAAATCTTGCAATGAAAAAGTGTCAAGTTTTGTCAAACTATATTAAAATGATACTCATCAAAAAAAAAGAATTTGAACTTTAATTTACTTTTATGATAAAAAATGTTCTAACAATTTTAGTATAAATTGAAGCAACCATAAAACAATAATAATTTCTTATTGAGAATTACATTCAGTAACTTTATAAATATTGTACATCATATTGTTGTATATATATTTTATGAATGTAGTATATCTATTTACGTATGTGTAGGGGTTTAGATAATTTTATTTATTATTTTCAAATAGATGAAAAATCATTTTTGATTACATTAACATGTATTGTCACGGGATATAAGTATGCTGTCAAATTTTTAAGTCATTGCGTTGCAAAGAAATATAAAAATTTTGTGTTACAAGATTTTATGGCACTCATTGTAAGTTAAATATAAGCTTTTAAAAAGTGAAAAAAATCGTACGTGTATTTCATGCAAGTAATACGTGATTCATGTAATTATTAATTTACATGTAAAATAAATATTGGTATGGTTTTTATCAAGGAATCAACGTAAAATTGACCTTCCAAATCCTTAAACCTTCACACCGTTAATTCCTTTGACTGAAAACATTAATTTTTATGCATGCTTCAAATTAAAATTGAAAATAAATTAAATGAAATGTAAGTTTTAATAACTTGTTAAAATGAACGAATTATATTTTTGCAATATTTTTAACGACTGATTAATATTTTGATCTTTTCTACAAATTTTATCGATATGCGTACAAAATAAGGCTACCTGTTTCTATACAAATTTACAAAAGATTAAATAACTTACAAATAAACCTGTATGAAAACACTTTAAATTTTTTACACATTTTTTGTTACTCAAAGTAACTCATAAATTTACCAAATGTAAAAATATTCTAATTTCTTTTTTAACTATAATAATAAATCATTGAAAATCCATCCAAATAAACTATAAGTAAGCACTGATTATATTCATGCTCTGATTGGTAATATTTTTTGATCAGTTTACACTGAATATCATTTATTATTGAATTAATATTTTAAGTATATGATTTTAATACAATATAATCATATGTTTAATTATTTATAATTTATCAAATAATTCTAGTATATTATTTTCAAAAAAAATCATAATAAATCTTGATATTAACTTCTTTTAAAAAAGATTAAAAAAAAATACTATAAATGTCTTCTTAACAAATTTCTATAATAACGGTTTAAAATGCCCTCAAAATGTTCTTTAAACAGTTTATAAAAAATTCAAAAATAGCTCTTGAAATGACTCATAGCAGTGCTGTAAACAGTTCTTAAGTCTTCTTCAACATTATTCAAAGTATTTCTCTGAAATACTAATTGCCCTTAAGTGTCATTCAAAAAAGAGCATAAATAATATTTTGAAGAACTTTTCTGTAAATAAAACTAACATTTTAAAATGATCTAGAAAATCAAATCAATGTTTTTCGCATTAAATCAATCTTTATGGGCCAATTCGCCTTTGAAATGTGAACACACCCATTGTGATATATGAGGCACTATACGAAGCCCTAAGTTGTTTGACATAATTAAGCCAAATTCTACGTTATTATTTTTGAACTGTACAAAAATTTTGAAAATTATTATTAAATTCTTCTATTATATATTTTTCACGGAAAAATTTCGTTGCTGCTCACAAATTATCAAATGACTATTTAGTAAATGATATACAAATGGTGGAAATTTAAATTTTTCAATTATGACAAAGCTTATGATATCAATATTTTTACCTTCTAAAAATTATTAAAACTCTTGGCACATTCTCATTTTGTTATTAATTGTGACAATGAGTGTTATTTTTTAAAATTAATCCAATTTTTTAAACATAATTATATTATTAAAAGATAAATAGAAAAAAATAAGTGAACATAAGTTTGATACGTCAAAATAACATTTATAAAAAAAACAACAGTATAAAGCTTGTTAAATAAATGTCTTATAAATTTGTTCAACGTGGAAATCTATGAGAACTGTGAGAACTTGTTAATAATATTAATTAATTATAATATATATTATGGAGTTTAACAAAATGTGGAAACGAACTGTTAGATAAAAAATAGAAAACGTCCAACAAATTGAGGTCTTACAAAATAATTAATTTTTGTTCAAGTTTCTGTAAATCTATAATTACATATTTTTTATGATTTGTGGACAATATATTGCTTTATTTGGTTTCCAATAATTAATATTTTTTGATATCTGTAATATATGGATTATACTAAATAATCTTTGAGTTTATAATAAACTCACTGAGTAGGTTTGAATGTTACCTCCATGTTGGACATAGTATCTAACATCTGCCCCAATATATAGTCAAGGATCGCGGACGCGATCCGACGAGTATAAAATTTTACGTGTGTTTCTGAAAATAATCAATATATTGTGTCCATAATGAGTTATTATAATTATGTAAAACCTCATAACTTTTATAGTTAACAAAATATTTTGGGAAAATTGTAATAAAATCAATTTTCACAAGTCTAGCACTCTTTAAATAGAAAAATAAGTCAGTGTAAAATTGTCACTAAAAACTTGAATGTTTTAATATGTCACATAACTGTTCAAATTATATTTTTAGAGGAATAATCGTGTAAAATTTAAAAAAATAGATATTTTGTATGATATTTTTAGTAAACATTTTAAGATGTTTGATATGACTTTGATAAGACAAGATGAAATAAGATTTAGAAAGTGTTATGATGAGTCAACGAGAAGATATTATAATAATTGACAAATTTTATACTTTATTTTATTTTGATACATCATTGTTGTGTAAAAAGATAAATCAATTTCAAATATACGGGAAATAAAATGTACGATAAGTTTACTTTATTTGTTAAGAAATACTTAAAACCATAACTTACGGTAAACTTCTCGAAATTTTATAAAAATTATTGTATACTTTTTTGGATGGCAGGTATAAATTCTAGCTAAAAACATGGTATAAATTTTCTCGAAACTTGACATTTAACATGATTAAATTGAAAATTCTGAACTTTCCTCTAAATCAGATACTCTACGTAAAAGTACTATAAGTCATGTAATTTTAAATTCTTTTTGAAACTATCTTGTAAATGTTTTTTTTATTTATTTAATATCTTATAACAGTTCAACCCTCGTAGGACGTTTTTTTGTATAATTATAGCATGTTTTATTATAGATTATTAATTTTTAGACATTTTAAATATTTCGAGATGAAAAATCCTTTTCGTATGGTTGCCGTAGTGTGGCAGCACCAGACAGTGCATTCATTTAATTTCTTTCAAGAATCAAGAAATCAAATCAAACATATGATTTTACATATGTATGTATTATGTATATACCTACCTATACATATACATGCATTGACAATTGACAAAATAATTAGTAAATGATTTTGTTTAAATTACAATCTAAATATTAGAGTTTAATCTAAAATAATCATAAACTGTAATTCAAATGTAATTTAATGAAACTTGAAAGATTATTTATTAAATTAAAATTTTCAAATGGTCTATTTGGCATAGTAATTTTTTTCTACCTATTCTTTAATAAATATATTAAGTAAATTTGTGTAATTTAATTAATACATTAATTTGAATTTTAATTCTTAAATTTGAAAAAGAAAAACAAACATTGAAAGAATCACTTTGATTAGATAATAACAACAAAATTAATTTCCGCTGCATTTGAGTATAGTTGAAATGGAATTTAGTTGAAGTGCTAGTTAGTAATGTTTGTAGTGAAAAAGATTTTAATAGTGTGCATAGAATCAGTAGACATCTCAATCATCGTTCAAAATCAAAGTCAACGAAAACTCGTTGATTTTATGTCGTAAAAAAACTATGTATTTGATTACGATAGTTTATAAAATTAACAAAAAAAGTTGTATCAAAAACCAAAATTACAATTACATTGTAAAGGTTTACTGCAAAAATTAAAAGCGTTTATCTTTGCCCCAAAAATCCTTTCTTCCCAAAAAACCCTCCTCCAAAAAATCTTTTCTATTTTTTTTTCCTTTAAAACCCTTACACCCTTGAATAAATAAAGTATTTGTCTCTTAAAAGTAAACTTTAAAAATAAAATTAACAAAAAACTTGTGATATCATTAGAAGGCAAGATATTTTAATAATCTCAAAGAATATACTGAAATACGATTAGTATTTCACGATTGAAAGCCATAACTGACAGTGTAACAACTAAAACAAAACTGTATCGAAGGCAAGAGGAGTACAAGAAAAATTGCAGTGCAGATTATATTGTACAGGTATTAGTTATAAATAATATCAGCAGCGTAATTTCTTCGCGAATTTATTATTTACTCACCGTACAAAAGTCTATGTCAAAACTGTATTATTTTGCACACAAGGGTCACAGTTAAATAAAGAAATAGTGAAGTATTAATTAGAAACAGTATCATTTTAAATTAAATATCAATCTTCATTAGAGTTATGACACAGGAGAAAGATCTTAACAAAATGCATTTTTACGTTTCAGAATATTACTGAAATTGGTAAAAATAGGCAAAAATCAATTTTAACTATAGTAATTGAAAAATAAAGCTTTCAAACCAAGCTAATTTATTCAATTATCTACAAAAATGGCAAAGTTATGACAAATGGAATTTAAAATTGTTTTTAATGAAATTTGCTTGTCAAATTCATGTGAAACAACAAAGAAGTTACATATTTATTTGATATTTTTTCTTAAAAAGCGTTAATAACATAAATAGATAATAATAAACTCTGAAATATATTGTATATGGTGCATTCCATGATATATTAATCATCAAAAATACGTTGAAAAATCAATAACTGTCAATTTTGATTTTCGATTGTTGTTTATAACCAAGAAATTTTTCGTAAATATTAATAAATGTTGTATCTTATTAACGAAACATTAATATCCTAGAAATCAAACAAGTTGCAGTTAAGACTTCAAACAATATTTTAAGGCAGGTTTCATAAAAATTTATCTGGTCTGATTAAACAAAAAAATAGTTTCTTTTTTTAACTATATTTTAACCAATTTTATACATTTTAATACAAAACCAAATTAAAGTAATTTAATCTAATACTTCAAGAGCTTTAAGGGGACATCCCAGCGAAAATTCATGAAAAATCAGCAATTAATCAAATTATGTTTATTTGCATTTTGTCACTTCCTGAAGATTTCAAATCAATTCTAGGGATATCAGGCTGCTTTATATA
>JABFPM010003030.1:1792-15189 GCA_022817325.1 Idris sp. 1 HC-2018
TGTGATCTTTATTTTTCAAATATAAAATGTCAATTCTTGTGTTTCCAATAATTTGTTACATTATATTATTATTTATCGATAAAGTCTTTTTTAAAATTAACTTTTGTAACTTATTAATATGATATTATATAAATAGTTCAAGGAGAAATATGTTAAACGAAGAGACCCCCGGACAAGAACTTTATAAACTAATTTTGTTAATTCAAACAATTCAAAAGATACTTTTTGCAACTCCCTCACAAAAACGAAATATTAATGTTAAAGTCAACCCACATTGTAAAATTAAACTACATAATTAGTAAATTTATGAACTTCCCCAGCAACAAGAGTTTGTTGAAATTTTGAGTAAGATTTTCTGCTCTAAGTCTGAGTAGATATAAATTCAACTTAATAAGCTTTACAAACTTTTGTTATTGATAAAAATTTGTGCCCATAATTCTTCTTGTTGCACGTATTCTACAATATACTAGAACTTTTTTTTAAATTCAGTAATTGTTTAAAAAAATATTTGGATTGAACCGTCAGAATGTGAAGATCGAAAAATTTTTTTTTGGATACTCTAATTGCGCGGGGCAGAGCTTGTTTATTCGATCGGTTTGTTGTATGACTGCGGCGATGTGACGTGATTATTAATATAAAGAGATTTCATGTCACAGAACACGACTTGGCAAATCCAAAACGTGGCTTGCACATGAAATCGCTGATGCCGTCCATGCTAATCAATAATACAACATCCGCTAATGAATATTAATTCGCACTCGCAGTAATTAAAATTCGATAATTGAATTATTGAAAAGAAAAATTATACACCGACGAAAAATTTGCAAATTCTATTTTCCATTAGCGATTTTATTTTTTGTTCAAATCTTTGTTATAAATTACATTATTGTCGACCTAGGAGACCTAGAAACAAGGCTCGGTCATATACATTTTACATTAAATATTCATTTTTGTTTTATTAGAGTACATCATATAACATTATTATTACAATATATACAATTTTTCATTCTCTTAAATTACGAATTCAACTTTGTTCTCTTTCAAATCTTACTTTATAAAAAAATTAAAATTTCTCTGATAAATACTGCTAATATAAAAACATTCAATTATACTTTTTTAAGAGTCTTTAAAAAAATTTTCTTATTATTACGGTATCACGTAACTGCGTTTCATTTTTTTTTATAACTCGGCCTCACAAAGTGAGGGGCTCGCGTTTTTTTCCGCCTTGTGCAAAATTAATGAACTACTTTTTAAAGGGTTTCATAAACTAAGGAAAAACGCCGGCTATATATAAGAAAAGACGGACCTTATAATGGACTGCGATAGTCCTAGCGCACGTTCAATTGGCGCAAAAAGCACAACTTAGCAAACGGCTGACTATAATTAGAGTAATGCGAGACACTTTTACATATGCATAACGATGCATGAGCACGACCAACGCGATCTCCTTTTTTTAAAATACATAGCAACGCCGAAGCGATCTAAAAAGTAAGCTCCAACAACACACAAGTTCACACATTTGTACGTGTACGAGCATAATAATTTATCGTTACATCAGAGCCATATGAAATCAATTAATAAAACCCGTCAATTTGGACGTTCACATAGTATTAAAGTAAATTGTTGTATCAAACCAATTATTAAACTTTAAAAAGAAGAATAATAATAAAATACTTATTACAACAACAACATTAAGTACAGTATCAAAAGTTATTTAAAATCTTAAGCAGAAAATGTTGTTTTACAAAAACAAAAGTTGATATAAAAATATATAGAGCGAAATATTTTTTTCATCCCATGAAAAGTACATTAATTTATATTCTTTATGAGCAATACATGTCAGTTTTGAAAATTATTGTTGTTGCTCGAAGTTGGGGCTTGTGATAGATAAAAATGTTTCGGTATTAGCATGAAGCTGGTAAAAATGGCGCGCATGTAGTTCATATCTGGCAAACAAATACATCATTTTTATTGCGGATCCCGAAGCGCAGTTAATCTAAAGCTTTAATAATATTATCTGGGATGTTGACTTAGGTCGGGCGATTCGCGATTATCTTTAATAAAAGCCAGAGAGAGAGAGAACGACTGCCGAGGTTTCGAATAAGTTGTCGGTTATCGTCCTCGCTATCGCGAAAACCTCCATTATCCGATTGATTAATGTCATTTGATGGCACGATGCGAGCGCGCGCTCCGCCAGCGTTAATCGTATCAAGGTTATATAATCGCTGCTAAAAGGAGGCTTGAAAAATCGAAGCTCACGTGTGTAGCATATGAAAATTAAAATTATTAATCAAAACCTATCATTGTTGTCTGCCGTAGCTCTGATCATTTTTAGCTTAGTTCACTGACCTGAACTAAAAGTGTATATATATATATATTTTTTTTTTTGTTTAATCAAACACGTTTTTTTACTGTAGCTTAAATAAACTATTTATTAAATGTAAACATCTATGTTTGCTTTGCTTTTTTTTATTACTTTTGATTTTGTTCTTATTTTTTGTAAAATTTCAAAAAAATTATATTTGTGAGTATTTGTTAACTTTTAAAATGATTTCGATTGAAATTGAGTAAACTTTATCTGTAGTTGTAGTCAAGCTCAGTTAAAGTGTGCAATTTTATTTTGAGATTAGATAAGCAACTGAGAAGCTTCGCAAAGATAACTGGAACATGACAATTTTCGTTCAATTTCTTTTAAATTACTTTAAAAGACTTTTGTTTTAAATTATATTTTACAAACTTTCGTATGAAACTTTAATTGAAAATTAAAAGTTATCATTTTAATTTTTCTTCTTTTATTTTTTCCACTTTAATCATTATTTAGTTAATTATCATTTCAAATATTACAGTATAAGAGAGTTGAAAACAAGTTGCTTTGATGTTTTTCCTTCTAAAATTAGTGTGTAGCTAATTAAAGTAATAAGAAATTATCATCTCTTAGGCGAAGTATAATTTCCAAGTATTAAATTAAATTCATCTGCGGCAAAAAAGTAGATGTAAAAGCAATTGACAATTTTAAAGAGCTTGGATTTTCAAAAGTTGTTAATTTTTTTTTTTTTTTTTTTTTTAATAACAAATTAACTTGGAGCGAAATCTCAATTAGAGGCTAATGAAATTCATTACGACCACGAAATCGCGAAGAATATTCTATCTCAATTCATGTCGCGATTATTCAAGCTAAAAGCTAAAGTTTTGAGTAAAAAGCGTGTAGCGCAAGATAACACGCAAAGCTTGTATTTGATCAATTTATGATATGTATTTCAGCAACCCCGCATCTTGGAACGCAGCCAAAATTTTGTGAGCTATAGTTCACAGTTGGAAGAATAGTTATTTTCACGGTGACGGCAAACTACCTCAAACAGTAGTTGAACTGTTTTTCTTTAAATTATACCATTAATAAAATGCTTTATGATATCATTATTACAATCGATGTTCATCAATAATCAAGTCTAATTGATTTTAATACACACACACACACACACACCCACACACACATGTATTTAACTACCTATCAGTTACGTATATGCAAAATTTCGAAAAACAGTTTTTTGTCATTTTCAATAACAAAAAAACAATAAATAATTATCCATAAAGATGGTAAATATTGTTAGTTTTGATAATTTATTAAAAAAATAATTTTGTTGATAAATAAACAAATTATTGCAAAATACATTTTATGTATTTTTTTCTACATTTATATATAATAATGCATTTGTTAAAGAATTTTTGCTTAAAGTTTCGTCAGTTAATGGGATATTTATACATAAGACTCATCTTTAGTGTATAAATAATATTTTCGTATGATTTGCGTTCGCTTTTATACGTTGCAATTGCACTGCGTTTAATTTACGGCTGGATCATTATTTGTTAAGTGTTGACTTCCTCTTTGCCATTTTAAAGAATGTTAATAGATATCGTTTTTAATAATAAGCGCATTGAATCAAAAGCGAGAAAGGCACAAAAATTTATGGCATTATACTCTCATAAAGTCTACTATATGTTACTAACATTTTTTTGTTTTTTTTGTTTTCTTGATTCCTTTATATTGTACAGGAGATTTTGTCTGCCGAAGAAGAAAGTACCTGGAAAATAAATTTTTTTTGAATTATTCAATGAAAAGCATACTTATTATTGTTTTAAATGAAAAATGTGTAATGAATTGTTTGTAATACTTGCGGGCACTTTGATGAAATAGTGTGTATTAAAAATAGATCGATTTTCGTGTACAAACATACTCTAATTTGATCTGACGTCAAACTATAAATGTCAAATTAACGGCTGAATGAATAACTTTATTCAATAAATATAATTAAACTCATGAGCCAAAGCAAATTTTGTCAATAAGCCGATGTTGATCACATTTTTTGTTTTTCTTTCCAAGTATATTTGTCTTGAGAAAATGAAACCAAAATCAGGCTACTTATTTTTTTTAGTTTAGAATTTGTTGTTTTTTTCTATGTGAAATTAATACAATATCCATTACTTGACAAATTATCACGCGAGATGCAGTATATAATGTCAGTGTTATTTGTTAAATCAGTGTTTTTATCACGTTGACGGACATAAGTTGTGTAATGTAAAATATATAATTAACGCAGATGTACAATTTGTTGGACTTGATATTTAATCTCATCCGTCCTTAGAAAACTAATTGTTTTTTATTATTTCAAATAGCAGTTTTCTTTTTTTATCAAAAACTTGAAGGACTTTAGTAGGTCAACAAACTTTTGTAAAATTGTTATTTTTTATTATAATTTTTTTAAACAAAGTAGCTGTCAATTATTATAAAATAAATTTTAATCTAAAACTGGCTAGAAACTTATACGAAACTAGAATTATAAGTGTCATATTACCGGAAGACTTTGTTGAGGTATGATAGTTTAAAAGAAAATTGATAGCTCTTTATCTATATACCGATCCATCTTGCTCACTGAATTGGCTGTTGCAACTTTGTTGCTAAGCGCTTTTCATTCGAACGTTTTTTGTAATTTTAAATCTGATTTGTTTATAACCACTATCTTATTTCCACTTGATAATAATAATTATACATTTTATTTGATACAAATTATATATACAATAACTTTAATTAGTTAAAATCAACACAAAAAGTTAACAAGCATGAATTCAGAGCTGTACATACAAAGTGTTTGATTAAAAAAACAAATTACTAATAGCTTTTTCTTTTTCATTTTCTAACATCAATTGCCGTTTTAATTAGATCCAACTACTGAATTGACCTTCATCAAAGAGTTAAGAATCGTACGATTGATTGTCCTCGAGTTACACCTAGCGACATCTAACGACAGTTTTTTTTAATACAAAAATTCCCTAGTTTTGACAATTCTCAGTTGATATCACTGTTGAAGTTAACTATGTTTCATTTACCAACAAAGGTAAAAATCTGTCGGTAATTTACCTACTGTTGTTTTTGTTGACATAAAATAAAAATAAATGTTTCAATTTTGAAAAATCATATTTTTTAAACAAAATTTTAACTTTTATAAAGTGAGAAAATTTTTATTTATTTATTTTTAAATTTGTATGTCCATTAACGTTAACAATTCAATTAGTTTTGAAAAAAAATTAATGTTTGTTTTATTTAAAAAAAATCAAGTTTGTTTTAAACAAACAAAACTCAATTGTAAGTCAGCAACAAAATCTGGAGACTGCAGACGCGCGCGTGGGGGGGCGTCACCCGATCCCAAGTGGGTAGCGCTTTGCACGAGCGCACCTGCCGTCTCTCAGTTCTTTGCCCCTATAGTTTCGTTTTGCTGTCTGTTGTATACCAAAACAAAAAGCTTCCCGCCACATGTCGTACCATTGTTTGTTTTTTTATGCCGCCTCCAAAATCCGCCAATTTTTTTTGTCAATTTAATTGTTCACAATTAAATGCTCTCTTTTTTCTTTGTTCTCTCTCATTTAATCCAAACTTTGAGATGAAACAATTTTCCAAGAAATATTATGGCGGATGAAAATTGCAGCTAAACTCCTTTTTTTCCGCGAAGCATTGACTGTTGGAATTCAGGGAATGCGCGACCGGTGCGCGGAATTCCTTGAATAATCGCATTCCAATCTGCTGTCTCTCTCGCTCTCGGGTATTGCTGTCCTTTTTAAATCCAAGCGTTATTTTTAAAATATATAAGGTTTTGTTATCCAACAATGTGAACCTGAATCACAAAATCACTGATATTGTCGCACAAAATCACAAGAAAAAAAGGAAGATTTTATATAACAAAAAACACAAACAAATAATTCTACCGCCCAAGATTCGCGCGGGATTTATTTCGATGCGCACCGACCGCGTGCTCGCAACAAAATAATATTCCCACGCCCAAAACAACGCGGCTCACACAATAATCGACACTGTTTTCTCATTTACACCAAAAATGCGCGTCTTTTTAGAAACAATTTGGTTTATCTTTTGTTAAATAAATTGGCATTATTGTAACGAATATGTGCGGCGCGTGCACTTATCACGTCACAAAATTCTGCATGTTCCCGCAAAACTGGTTCCACGCTTGCGCGGCACGATGCACTTTATCCCGCGCGAAGTTTGCCGCGCTCACGCCCGAAAACACGCTGCGCGCGCAGATGTTTATTTGGTTCTTTAGCGCGAACGAAGGATTGGGACAGCTTATTTATCAACAATTTAATGGATTTTGGTGGCAGAAACAAAGACTGCAAAGCACAGTGAGTAACATTTTTTTAATTTTTAACAGAAATGTCGTTGATTTTGAAGGTTTTGTTTGAGTTGTTAATTTTTGTTTTTGTTTGATTTGTTAACTGTCAGACATGTAGATGCATTTCTGGCGGGAAATCATAAACATTTAAATGTAGTTTGAATGTTTGCTTCTAAACAAACATCTTTGATGAATAACATCAAATTATGTAAGCATGAATTTAATTTTTGTTTTTGATTTTGCTTGTATTTATTTTATTCTTTCGTTTATTTAAGGAAAAAAATGGAACGTTGGAAGCAACGAAGACGTGTTAGTTTAATGTATTCTTTGTTACTGAACAATGAATTTACAAAGAAAAATAAACTGAAAGATGAACTGGAAAATATACAACATCAAAAAACTAATCATCCACAAAAGTTTTGGTTTTACTTTGACAAACTGCAAATTTTACAGGGAAATTTGTTTTATAGTTACTTTAATGTTACACCAAAAGATTTTGGAGATCTTCTATCATTATTAAAACCGTATATGGAAAAACACAGAAAATGTTTGGAAGAAATTGTACCTATTAGTGCCCAACTTGCATTGACATTGAGGTAGAATATTTGTTTTGAAATAATTTTATTTTTAACAGAGTAAAATAAAATTATTCACTGGAAGAAAAAAATAGGAAGATTGGATTTGTATGAACAAAATTTCTAAATTTAAATGGTCATAACTTTTTTTTCATTTGAAAACTCGAAGCTTCAGTTTTAGATTGCTTTAGTTACAAAAATGCTATTTTTTGTCGTTTAGGATATCCAAATCTTAAAAGTTTTCGTTTTTCGCAGAGGTAACTTCAAAAAGACATAATAATCTTCAGAAATTTTTTTTTAATTTTCGTAATTTTTCAAGCATTGAGAATCTGCAATGTGAACTTTTGAACTTGAGTAGAAAATTCAGTAGGCACTATTAAACTTTCTTAAATTTTGAAGAAATTTTAAAATTTTGATGTTATCTTTGTAAAACACAACTATTTTCAAATTTTAGGGTGTCCCGGACGAAAGGAAATACCAAATTTTATTTGTAATTAGAACATTTGGAAATTGAAGCTTCAAGCTTTTGAATGAAAAAAAAATCATACTAACAAAATTGACAAAGTTATGATGATTTGAAGTTAGAAATTTTGTTTATACAAATTAGCTGTTCTGATATTTTTACCTCCAGTATTATAAAAAAACTAATTTAAATTTTATTATTTTTAATTTTAGGTATTTGATAACAGGAGAAAGTGTACTGTTAATTGCAGAAATGTTTAAGCTAAAAAAAGTTGGTGGAGTTATTTTACAAACATGCGACGCTTTGTGGGAACTTTTAAACGAAAATTTCTTTGAGCCAACTACACAAAATTGGCTAAAAGTTAGCAAACAATTTAAGAGCACGTGGCATTTTCCTAATTGTATAGGGGCTTTGAGAGCTCAGCACGTCAAGGTACAAAAATTGAGTAACTTTTTGTAAATAAATACTTAATTTTTTTATTTATTATATTTAACAAAGTATTACATTGAATAATTTCAATAACAATTGAATGGTTTCAGTTCAACAATGAAGAAGGAGTAATCTCGCAAGAGAATTTAATCATTACTTCTGTAGTTTCTGCCGACTACAAATTTTTGATGGTCGACATTGGTACCAGTAATGAATTGTGTGACGATGAAGTTTTCGAAAACACAGTTCTGGGGAAAATGTTTCTGGAAAATGAAATGAATGTTCCCGCACCAAGGTTCACGTCTGAAACGTTTCAGGAACCATTGCCTTACGTTTTGGTTGCAGACGAATCTTTTGATATGAAAGAGTTTCTCATGTGTCCTTTTAAATCTAATGACGAATTGATGTTTGATGAACATTTTTTTAATCTTCGGATGGAAGAAGCAAGACGAACTACCGACAATGCTTTTGGTATAATGGCCTCAAGGTGGGGTATATTTGAAAATTTATCTAGTTTGTCAAGTGACAAAGTTGTTAGAATTGTAAAAGCAACTATTTGTCTGCATAACTGGTTTATGTCCAAGCCTATGTATTTTCATAAAGAATACGCAGATTATGTAAATGAAAATAGCGAATTAATGGAAGGTAGCTGGAGAAAACAACTGGACTTGAGCAAAGTATTTTCGGATTTACGAAGAGTAAACAGAAGTGCTGTTAATGAAGTCTCAGTCGAAACAAGAAATTTATTTGTTAGATATTTTAAGAATGAAAATGTGGTTATATGTATATAAAATGTAGTTATATTTGATTTAGGAATATTTTGTATATACAGATCATATAAGATACTTTATGTATCTTATCAAAATTGTCAAGTAGACTCAATGCCAGAAAATTGACATATGTCAATTATTTTTGACATAAATAATAATACTCAGTACTAAGTTCCAAATTGTAAAAAGTTACAGTTGTATTTTAGATTATTAAGATAAATGCTTTATTTTTAGTTAAAATTACTACAATTTGCATAGATTTAATTTTTACTTACGAAAACTCATGCTAGAATTTCCGAAGATTTCCCAAAAATGTTCGTTTTTTCATCAAACAAATTTTTAAACAAATTGCAACAAACTACCTCAAGTATAAAATTTTAAATAATAAATCTACTTTATTCATAAAATATTTATTTTTATTTTATCATAATAATTTAAATTAGTTTTAATTTGTTCAAACAGTATTTATACATTTATATCATACATATATCAATTAATTTATTTGATTTTAGAAATAATCAAGCATATTTGATTTAAAATTGAAAAAAAGATTGGTTACTAAGAATGTAGTCTAATTATTTTGAATTGATGGATCATTTTTTTTAATAACAAAATTACGCTGAAAAATATTTTTGACAAGTTTCTGGATAATAATACTCAAATGCCATTTTAAATTGTAAAATGTGAAATTATTGCTTTTTTTATTTAAAATATTTAATCCAAATAATTCACAAACTATAAAATTAAAACAAAAAAAGTTAAAATCGGAATTTTCATATTCTAATTATTGTTTTTAAGAACATTTATTTATGATTAAGTCGAATATCTTGGGTAGTGGTCTATAACATTAGATGTTTTGAATCAGGATTTCACAAACATCTTTTGAGTATTTTTCTTTTATTTTGTGTCAATTAGCTTTGAAACTGAAAAGTAAACTTCAAGAATAGATCATACATTTTGAACTGAAAAAGTAAGTAAATAATAATTTTTAATTTTGCTCTGATTTTAATTTTTTTAAAAGACTGACAAATTAATAAATGAAACATATCATTTTATTGCTATTTTTTGTCAATGATATTCTGGAAAAAAGTTATTATTTTTCTAGAAATAAAATTTTGATTTTAAATTAATCGATTTACTGTGAAATAAAATTTTAATTTTTTCTTTTTAGAAGTATCAGGAAGTATTGCCACATAAATATTATTTTTAAATAAGTACATATTTTTATTTTTCGTTTCTATGTAATTTAAATTTTTATTTCAGATTCTGAATCAAAATTTAAAAAAATTTAACTGAGAAAATGTCTTTATATCCACTCCACGAGGCCATCGCACACGACAACTGTGAGCAAGTCGATATTTTACTAAATCTGCATATCAACACTGAAGATTGCAATGGCAAAACACCTCTTCACGTCGCTATTGAGAAGCAAGCTTCAAAAGAAATTGTTGAAAAATTATTGAAGAAAGGTGCAAACGTAAATCAGACAAACAAATACAATGAATCACCGCTTCACATGGCTGGGGGCATTAAAAACAATTCCGAAATTTTTGAAATTTTATTGAAATATGGTGCAGAAGTAAATGCAAAAGATAACTATAACAGTACACCTCTTCATGAAGCTGTAAGAGTAAAAAAGAATCTCAAAATTGCTGAACTTTTGCTAAAACATGACGCAGATGTCGATGCAAAAAACTGTTTTAACGATACGCCTCTTCATGAAGCTGTAGGAATAAAAAACAATTTTAAAATCATTGACATTTTGCTGAAACGTGGAGCAAATGTCAATGCAAAAGACGAAGATAATGACACACCTCTTCATGAAGCTGTAACAGTAAAAAACAATTTTAACATTGTTGAACTTTTGTTGAAACACGGTGCAGATGTGAATGCAAAAAACTATGACAACAGGACACCTCTGCACGAAGCCGTAAGAATAAAAATAACTTCAACGCTATACAACTTTTGCTGGAAAACGGGGCGGATGTGAAAGCAAAAAACTGCTTCAACGAAACACCTCTTCTTGAAGCTATAATGAAACTCCTCTTCATAATGCTCTGCACTACAATTTTAAAAATTCCGAAATGATTAAAGTTTTACTGGACAAGGGTGCGGAGGTAAACGCAAAGGACAACTTGAACAGAACACCTCTTTATCTGGCTATCTATAATCCTCAAACTGACCCAAAAATTATACGTCTTTTGCTCGATAATGGCGCTGAAAGTTATAAGGCAAAGAAATCTTTATGATTTTTAATTTTTTGTTTATTATCATTGTTTGTAAATGTGCAATTATTTTTGTTTAGTATCAAGTTGAAATAAACAATTTATGCTAATTAAATAAATACTGATACCGCATATATAAAAAAAAATGATAAATATAAATACCAGATAACAAATTATAACAAATTAGTTTAATTCAGATTTCAATACCGAATTCAAATTTAACTTAAAAAAAGTTCTACAACAAAGAAAATGCGTGAATTACTAATTCACGAACCAGTTAAAAATAATGACCGTGAACGTGTGGAATTTCTGTCGAACATTAATGCTAAAACTTTAGAAGGCCAAACTCCATTACACATCGCCATTAAAAGACAATTTTCTACAAAAAATTTTTGAAACTTTATTTAAGAAAGGTGCGAAAATAAATGAGACAAATTATTTCATCAAAACACCTCTTCACATCGATGTAAACATTGGAAACACTGAAATTGCAAAACTTTTGCTGGAACAAGGTGCAGATGTGAATGCAAAAGACAAATATAACTCCAACTGCACACCTCTTCACTCGTGGTGTGAAAATGAAAACTAATTTTGAAATTGTTGAACTTTAACTAAAATATGTTGCAGATGTTTGTGCAAAAGACGAGGATGGCTACGCACCTCTTCATGAAACTGCGGAAAATAAATAAAAATATGAAATTATTAAAAAAGTTTGAAAAACGGTGCGAATGTAAATGCAGAAAATAAATGGAAAATTGTATCTCTTCACAAAGCGGTGGTAATTAAATACAAATATGACATTGTTATAATGTTGATAGAGAACAGTGCAAATGTGAAAACAAAAGACATGTGGAATAGTTCAGCTCTTCACCAAGTTATGGGAATATAAAACAATGTCAAAATTATTAAACTTTTGTTTGAACGTGGTGTGGATGTGAATGCAAAAGATGAAGAAAATATAACTTCTTTTGATGAAGCTGTGTGCATTATTTTCAGTAATTCTGAAATCGTCAAATTTTTGTTGGAAAATGGTGCGGAAGTAAAAGCAAAACATAATTTGAATAGAACAACTTTTTATAAGGATATTAGTACACTTACATTTATTCGAGAAGTTGTATTGGAAAAAGGCGCTGTACTCAGCATAAGAATAATTAAACTTTTTTTCAAAAACTAATTAATAATGTTAGTAGTTTAGATTTGTTTATTAAAATTGATGTATTTTTTATTGCACAATAAATGCTGGTTTTTTTGTAATGTAAATGTACAATTTAGCTAAATTAACAGTATAATAGACATTATTGCTATTTTATTCAGATTTTTTATTTTTTAAAAAAATGTTTGCTTCCTTAAAAATGTGCATGAAGATAATACGTTTGTGATATAAATTTGTAGAATTTAAAAAAGAAATTAAAATGAAATTAAATGAAATTTAATTTTTGTTAATTTAAATTTTTAATTTTTAACCAATGCAACAAAACTTTTTTCATTTAAAAATAATTTCAATTTTGCGTAAAAATAAAATAAGCTCTAATTATGTAAGTTGAAAACAGTAGAATAAATTGTAAATTAATTTTAAACAAATTATACCAATACTGTATTTAGATAGAAATAGATGCAAAAGACAAAGAAAACAAAACATCTTTTTCTGAAGCTAAGGAAATAAATAATATCGACGAAAAAACGGTTGAACTTCTACTCGAAAATGGTACTGAATATTCAAAAAAATAAATAAGAATAAATACATTATATTTTCAAGAATCATAAATGATTTAGTTGGTTCATGATTTTTCTAATATTATTATTATCATCTGTAAATTTATAATTGATATTGACAAATAAATTATTGCTTTCTTGCAATGAAGTTTTTTAATTTAACTAAATTGTAATAATAATGAAAAAATCTGCTGCTTAAGTTGCTTTCTGCGTTAGAATGTATCTTCTATTAAAAAATAGAACATTTGCAATATCAAATTTATATTATAATAGGTATATGGGCAAATCTCTAGAACTTTTAACCTATCTGTCCCTCGCATTTCACTTCAATTTTGTGGATTATTAAATTGAAGATTTTAGTTTGTATGGTTTGCACACTTCTAGTTATTATAGTTTTACACTTTGTAAGTATTTATATGTTTATAAGAATTATATTTTAAAAATATTTCAAAATCCCAAGTCCAAATTATTACGTCTTTGACATGTCTCTTCAGGTTATGCAGAAACATATTCTTTTTTAATTTATAAGCACAGAATTAAACTGC
>JABFPM010003031.1:0-15189 GCA_022817325.1 Idris sp. 1 HC-2018
ATAAATATGTTAATACGTGATCTTAGAGATTTTTTTCTATTATTTTGTTAAATGTTAAATATTATATTTTAATCAATCCCGAAGTACCTGCATTCGATATTATTTTTCAACTTTGAGAGTTGTTTTTAATTTTATTATTTACTTTAATTAGGTTTTTGGTTATTTTAATGTTGAACCAAAGTGTTAAGCTAATGCAAATCAAAATGTGTAGTTTTTCAACTTTTTTTTCTTTTTTAGTTACGATGACAGAATATTTAATAGTTTTGATGAGGAAAAAATTATTTTTTTCAACAGTTAAAAGGCTACTAATCGAGAAATTTTTATACAAATCAATAAATGTTAGCGAATATAATATTTTTATATGTAATTATTATTTATACTCAAAACATTTTGGCATTGGACAAATTAAGTATTTGTTGTGTAAATTATAAAAATTTGTATTTTTCATTTTATTGTCAGAAAAAATACTTTTAAAATAAAAAGTTTCATGTATTTAAATTGTACATTTCAAATTATTTTAAATTTATTTTTTATAAAAATAACAGCTTTTTCAGTAATAAGCTATTTTAATTAAATTGTGCAAAAAATATTAAATTTGTAAAAAACAATAAGAAGTGTGAGCCCGATTCATTTAAATAATAATAATATAAGCATATATTCTATATTAGTAAATTGAGTTAGTTACTATGCTTTTATATTGAAAATAATTATTTGCTCCTGATAATTAAAAAAGTTATTTTTTTATTATTTTTGCAATTATAAGTGATTGATTTTTTTCAAGTTATGAATAAATGTTTTTTATTGCAACTTGCTTTTAAATAAATTTTAAATGTGTAAATATTTTGCTGTAAATAAAAATATTTATTAATTGAAAATAATCAGTAATAAACGATATTTAATATTACTGTTTTAACTAATTAATAAAATGTGTAATATTTTACAATAAGCAATATTTTATAACTAAGTAAAAAAGGATTTATAATTATAACAAAATAAAAACATTTTAAGCTTCTGTAATTAACAAATTACTTCTTATTGATGAATTTATGTATAAATATAACTTACATTTAATACGCATTTTCAATTTATTTTCTTCATTTTCAGTTCAAAAACTAATTTTATCTATTTTTGCAAAATTAAAAACTTAAACATTTTATTTTTGGTGCGTCGAAACTTAACTTAAATGATTTATCGAATTATCCTTATAAATAAACTCACGATAGTATGACGCATTTCAAAATAAATTATTAATTATTAATACATTTTAATTGCTTTATAATGATTGGATTATGTTTATTTATTGTGTCAGTCTAAACTGAAAAGCTAATATATACTTAAGCTTATAACTGTGATTTCTTCGTATCGTCAAGCGATTAATCGATAAAATCGACTTGAACAAAAAAACACGATATCAGTGTTATAGACATACATTTCATTTATATGGAATTTCTTGTTGCGTGTGCAATTTTTTTCGTTATATGCTAGTTTGAAATTTCTTTGATATTTCCTATTACGTATTTTTTTTATATTCGCGTGCAGAAAACCCAAATTTTGCGCTTATAAAATATGGGAAACTCAAGGTTTTGTTCCAGCTACGAATAAAAAAACTGCAGATTCTCAAAAAATAGTTGCAAGTTAAACCTCCAAAATGGATACGTGAAATAAAATTCTGCGGAAATGCATGTGTAAAATTAATGAACGTACGATGAAATTTTGCATTGATGAGCTTCACACATGCGTTTGCGTAGAATTTTAATTTATGTATCCATTCTGTAAGAGTTATTATTCAAAAAGTTATTTTTGCGCCCTATATATAAAAAAATAAGTATTTTTGTATATAGGACACAAAATAAACAACTTTAAACAGTTTACGCTTATTGCTCGAATTTAATTTATGTTCTTTGCAAGCAAGAAAGACATTTCTCGTCTAATTATCCACTTGTACTTCAAGGGACAATAATTCACTTTGGGTCTGATTTTAAAAGTCAAAAAAATATGAATATACTGTCTACAAGTACGAAAATAACTATATAATTTTGCAAGAAAAAATTAATTGGTTTTTCGTGTCAAAACATCTGAGATTTTTCTTTCGCAAGATCTCAACAAATCATAATTCGGTGCTTTATGAGTTTCTATCTTGCGAGAAAAAACTGGAATGTCTACGATTCACTTTGGCTTTCGCTCACTCGAAAAAACTGACAACTTTTTTTCGCGAGATGATAATCGAATCATCTATATTAGATACTATTCGGTAATTTTAATAATGAAAAAAAAATTTATTGATTATTTTATTTTAATAATTTTTTGAGTTTTTAATTCATGTTTACATTTTCTATATTATTTTGGTAAAAATAATGTATAAAAATAATTTTTTATTTTTCCGAATAAATGAATTTATCATTATTAAAACTAAACACTCTAATTTACTTGCTCGAATTACAAACAAAATACATAATCATTTTTGACGGTTATAACATTTTCAAATTCCAATATTAACAAACTTACAAAAATACAAAACACGTAGAAAAATTATTATAATTTGTTATTTTATGCACGCGTCATATCAATGTCACTGATTATTAATTAATTGTCAAACATTTTTTTTTGTGGAAATGGTTAAGATAAGTTTTCAAATCTCTTCATACTACTTACAGGACAGGTTGGTATAACTATCAACAATGCTTCTGGCTAACTAATAAATGACAAAGTAATCAATTATAACCAAAATTGCAAGCGAGTTTTGTAAAAGTAAATAAAATAAATTACAATAAGATACAAAAATCAGAGTCAGGATTGACAAACATATAACTGTACAACATTTGTCACATTATCCCTCTTGGATTGGCATTAACAGCAAACGAACTTTTGTTTTTTGCCATAAATGTTATTATGTCATATCAATGAATAAATATGATTTTAGATTTCAATTATAAAATTCTCTTAAATAATCTTTCATACATTTTTGTACGTTTCATTTTATTATTTTCGCATAATAAAAAGACGACAATTTTTTTACTCATGAGGTAAAATCAGTCGGTTTTTCCACTCTCGTAAAAAAAGTAATGTACATCACTCAAAAGGTTTTCTCACTCGTGAGCATGGACAGACACTCGCTTTGCTCGTGCTGTCCTACTCACTCAGTAGGAAAACTCTTTGTCGTCCGTCTAGTAAAGTAAAATACTATTATACATTTATTACATACTTTGGATTATTTATAGTTTTACATGAATTCAAATGACGTATAAACATTTTAAAATATTCCATTAAACTTCTTGTCTCTAAAATAAGTTATTTAGTTTCTTTCACTGAAAATAAAAATGTATTATTAACCTTCCTCCGATCGCGTCGTGTACTTTGTACACGGGCAAAATATTTTGACTGAAAAAATGATCTAAAAATAAAAATTTTGAATTGAAAATTTTTGTATTCTCCGATTCACAACTAAGTTTTCGGAAAATTATAACAAAATCCAATAATTTTTAAATTAGGGGAGAGGCTTGAGCCAAGAGCCACTTTTTGAGAATGAATTTTGTTATAAACGAAAATAATTGTTTTGACAAAAATCAAAATATGTACCATAAACTTTAAAGATTTTTCTGTCTAAAACTATTTTTTATTATGGAAAATCATTAAACTTAATTAACAAAATAATAATTTTACAGAAAGTGCATATTGGTTATAGGCACCCGATTTGGGCTTTGCTTAGAGCCACGGGGTAGTGTGCCTAGAGCCACTGTGATTTTCAATAATTATTTATGAACAAAAATTTGTTAACGTAAAAAAAATGAATTAATGAAATTTGTTTATTAGTAATCGATTAATTTATAAAAATTAAAGCACATGTTGTTAAGTTTTAAACAATTATTAAACAGCGCAACAATTTTCTCTCAATCACAACCTTCATTTCTTTTAAATTAATTAAAAATTAATTCAATTAACTTTTTTTTGAGTAAAAGTTTGACAGTTTAATATAATTTTTCATACTTCTTAAAATAAAACCGAAATTTGAATTTTTATATAGGTTATCAATATAATTAAACAATTTATAGTGAGTGGCTCTAGCCATAAGCACATGAATTTTTCTGTTTATTATTGTTATAACAATTAATATTAAATAATATTTCTAATCCAACATGCACACTTATAATAGTTAATTAATGTACTTTTAGTTTTACTTTAAATCCGCCCATTTTATAGCGTATTTCAAAAAATATGCTAATTTAACTGAAATAAAAAAAATCATTTTGACTATCAAAAACAATTTTTTTAAATAAATAACAAAAATAAATAAGTACAAATATTTTGGTGAAAGTTGTTTTAGTTTTTTGTTTATAATTGAGATGGTTCTAGGCAAAATGCGGTTCTAGGGTGAAGTCTCTCCCCTACGAATAGTGTTATGATCTTTGTCAACAATTACCTCGGGGGTATCCAGAAACTCATTCCACAAAAATTGGGCATAAAAAACTTTCTACATTGATAAAATGCTTTGATATGTAAAAATTTGTATTTAAATAACATACATTGATTAAAATTTAAACTTAACTTGAATTAAAGGGGGGCACAGACTTCTAGCTTAATAATTTACAAGATAATTTTCATTTAAAAAACAAAACTTCTGCATTTTTTATCCTTCGTATACTTTTTATTACGTTTATCTATCATTTGATGCATATTTTTTTTGCTTCTAATTTATTTATATTTTTCTTCATTTTATAATATAATTGATTTTTATAAATAAATTTTCTTAAATTTTTTTTTATTAAAAATCACGCTCACGTCCACAGGTAACAACCCGCTACAGCGCTTTAATTGTCCAGCGCGTTAAAAATGCTTGACACGCAGTATAAAAAAATCGTCATAACTTTGTCAGATATTATTATTTTTAGCTCACATTGTGTAAAAAACTTCTTTGGATTTTAATATACAACTTCACTCAAAGTATTTCGTACGATAACATTTGGAACGCACTTTTTTGATATGAAGGTTCAAAAACATGGTTTCTTATAAACATAAGATTATTATTAACAAATCATTATTTATTCAATGTTTTATATTGATATTTCAAATCGGCAAAGATTTTAGAGTAAAATGAAATTAGAAATTTTCAATTTTGTTGAAAATTGACTGAGATATTGCGATTTATGTTTAAAAAAACATTGATTTCTGCTTAAAAATAAACAAGACAAAAATAGGGTTTTTATTTTTTTCTTAAAAACTAGCAGTCGGATTAAAAAACTTTAAATTACAAAAAAGTGTACTTTTTCATGATCTATAACGTAGTATTTTTTTAAATTCAATTTTGTTATTTTTTTTATATCAAAATGTAACAATGACAATATTTTTCCGGAATGTATCTGTGGCTTCCGGGAAAAACGAGTTAACTGACATTTCAAAAAAACGAAATTTAGTTTTATCTTAAGTGTGTTTAATAAATAATACTTCATCATATTGTAACAATAGCTAGAAAATACTTAATTTTAGAGATTTCTTATAAATTTACCATGATATGATGAAGTATAATTTATTAAACACATTTAAGAAAAAACTAAATTTCATTTTTTTGAAATGTCAGTTAACTCGTTTTTCCCGGAAGCCACAGATATATATGTTCGAGTGCAAGTGCCCTTATTCGATCCGGGCCTTCATTTATCCTTTCATTTTATATAATTTTGAATAAGCAATGCTTTTTTTTATTCTCCAATTCAAATTATATTAGAATCATGAATATTTTCTTTCAGTTCGTTATTTTCTAAAACTAACCAAAAACAAACGTTCGTTTGCTGTTAATGCCAATCCACGAGGGATCAAATTAAACGAAACACATTTTGGTATTATAAAATTCTTCAAATTTGCACAATCGATAGTTCCGATTGTATTTCAAATCAACCAATATATAATAAAATATTCGTTTTATCAGCGTTTTACTATCAGGTAACTTCACAAATGTCAACTTTAATATTTTGGATGGAACATCAACTATAATATTGTAGACTCAGAGATGTTACGCGCTTCACGCGCTTGTTATCATTTGGTTATTGATTTTGGCAATATGTTTCATAATCAGTTATCTTAACTTTTCTCTGAATGTTCTTTTCTATTCTAAATTCTAATTTCTAATTCTAAAATCTATTCTAAATAAAAAATTCTAAAATGAACCAATCAGTCATTTTATTGGTGTTACTGTAAGACAACTTCATCCTTCGCTGAAATTTAATATAAGGGGAGGCAGATAATATAAGGGGATTTATTAGGGATTAGATTTGCACTGCATTGAATCCCATATATTGAATTTGAATTTGTATAAATACTAAGAAATTGTTCGCACTTTGCACGCATTTTGCAATATTTATTGACTTTTGTAATTATTTCTTTATAAATTTTATGTTGTTTACTTTAAGATTTTCAAAATATTTTATTAAAGTTTCTTAAGTCATTTTTTTCATTTTTGATTGGGTTACAACGTACCAATTTGGGTGTTCGCTAATATAATTTTTAAATATTTAATTTTTTTTTAATTTTTCATCTAATTTTTGTTTTTAGTTTTATTCACTTTAACCCTGTAACCCCCAAGCATAGAAATTTCATTATTAGAATAATTTTTTTCATTGATATGGCCTTCTTTTAACCCCACGGGAAACCTCCTATTATTATTTGCGGATAAGTTACCAACAATATGGTTTTTAGATGTTCCGTGTGTAGAACCCAAAGGTGGTCAAACAGGGTTATTTTCATTTTTTTATTCATACAAAATGGCTTGTTCTATCAATAAGAGTTTTATTAATATTTTACAAACAAATTTATGAATAAAAATCGACGTAATAAAAATGTTAAAATACATGGAAAAGATTTTCGTACAACCGTACTTAGCTTATGACTCCTATCCTGTAAGTTTGGAATGTAGGTCATCCGATTTTCGTATGGCAGCTGTATGAAACCATATTTTTGTAGGTCAGCTTTTCGGTTTTAGTGGATCTGATATACCATATGCTGTTATGATAACTAAATTGTGCTCATCAAACTAAACTTTGCTGTAAACAAGTACTTTGTCTACATCATATTGTATTTTTCTTTTCTTTTTATAGCAACATTTATTTATAATCAGTTTATATCAAATACTGATGTTTAAATTTGTTCATTTAATCTATGAGAAATAAAAATTATTTATGGTTACAATCTCATAATAGTAAGTCTTAAAAAAACGCTAATCAACGTATTTTTTGACTAAAATTGTTAAATGAATTACAAAAATATTTACCTATTAGCTTGCTCTTTTACTGAGTAATCTCGGCCATTCACTGGTTTTTTCGGCTAACTGATTTTAATAATAATTTAAAAATATATATTAACAGTTAAATTGTTTACTCATGAAAATGTTTTCTTGTTTTCAAGAATACAAATTTATAATACAAATAGATAGAACACCACAATTTAATTATTTTTTAAAGTTAAATTTTTGGTGGTTGTTATAAAAATTGATATGCGGTCGTACAAATTGTGACTCTCAATGAGTTATTCTCAGATAGTGATTCTCATATTAAATTTAGTTAAATTTTTTTAATTATTTTCATTTACATAGTTATCTATGTTTAGTAATTTTTTATAATGATAAAGTTTTATAAATATATTAAACTTTGATCTACATATTCTAAGTTGAATCATTAAAACCCGTGTGAATTTTTTCTTACTTTAATTGAGTTTAAAAAAACATCTTACGCCGTCATTTATGGGCTCCTTTACTCTATTTGATTAATGTTATGTTGACTTGGAAGGTTTCGTACTGCAATGTTTATTTCTATAAATATATTTTTTTTTTTAAATATTTTTTATGTTTAGGATTCACAAATGCAACCCAGTTCGAAGACGATTTCAACTTATTATCCAGGAAACAATTTGGATTTGATGCAAGAGTTGATACCATGGACACAAAGAACCACTTATGAAAATCATTTTATACCAGCTGAAAATAGACAATTCACAAGGAATTATAAATTCTGTGAATATGAAAATATTGATTTAAGCTTTTTCCCAACATTTTAAACTACAAATTAGAATCTCATGCAGCAGACACAATTTTATATTTTGTTTAAACAATTACATTTTACTGAAAGGTAAAAGTCAAATTTTCAATTTTATTATGACTAAATTTAAATTGACGTTGACTGCTCGGGAAAAAATTTTATGTTTAGAATGATGTATATTTTATGTGAATTGTACATAAATAAATGTATATTTTAATAAATAATGAAAAAATATATATATGGAATAGAGTATATATTTTATGTATAGGTTTTTGAAAAATTATACATAAATTGTATATAAATTATATATGAACAATTTTATAAATTTAAGAAAAAACGTTTACGTAAACGAAAGTTTGTTACGTTCACGTAAGCAGTTGTACAATTCTGAGAGAAAATATGTTATAAATAAACAAATTATAATTTGAAATAAATTTAAATTACATAAAATTATCTTTAATTTTCATTGTTATAAACAAAAAAAAATTAAATAACCATTAGAACTAACGATGTTTGCTTTTGAGCTTGCGGTAGAAAAATATAAATATTTTTTTGATTTTAATGAAAATAATAATATAGATATATAAATGTAAAAACTAGACCAAAAACTGTTTTTATTGAGATTGTACTTTGTTCATTCAAGTTTTACAAAAACCAAAACTTCTACCCGATCAAATAAGTATGAAGCCAAAAAAGTAAAAATTACTACAGTACCGGCATAAAGTTCGTGAACATATCTTTAAAAAGTACTCATTTTTCAAATTGATATAATTTCATGAATAATCAATAGAAAAACAATTCTAATTGAAGCTTTGGAAAACTAAGACAATAATTTGTCCAATCCTTAGATTAAAAATATATTTTTATCAATTTTTCATCGACTTATAACTGTTTTGAAACAATTAAAAAACCGCTAGTTTTTATATTTTTTCAAAAAATTCTGTCTCACGGTGAAAATTATTGTGAATCCTAAAATCCAGATTAAATATGAATGTTTAAACTTTGCTCTTTTCAGGAAAAATATTATTAATAGGTTATCTATAATCATCGAGTTATCGCAATTCAATCATTTTTTGACGTTATCATTGTTAGTTCTAATGGTTATTTTTTCTTTTTTTATCACAATGAAAATTAAAGATAGTTTACGTAATTTAACTTTATTTCAAATTATAATTTGTTTATTTATAACATATTTTCTCTCAGAATTGTTAAATTGCTTACGTAAACGTAAGATGCTTTCGTTTACGAAAAATTATTCACGCGAACGTGCATTTTTTGTTTACGTGAATATAATAAATATGACATCAAACGCCATCTATTCAAGTTTTTGGAAGACAAAAAGTATTTAAAAAATGACAGCTACATTGCAGGCTAGAAATACTTTCGGTACGATTTCTTTTGGGACGTTTTTACATGTTCTGTCACCGGCTTATTTCAAATTTGATTGGTTTGTCGAAAATTGACCATTTACATTTTAATTTCTATATATAATATATCTTATAAATAATAATAAATTCAATATACTATATATAAATTCTATTACTATAAATACCATAGAATTATAGATAGATAGAAAAATTGGATAAGATATAATATTAATTTAAGTAATTAAATATTATAAATAAATTTTACTATTAATACAAATACATTCGATACTATACAAAATTAACATGAAATAATTTGTATACTAATAATAACTGACTTGTAACTAACTTCAGCGATAACTGCAGTGATTAATGAAAGTGATTAAGCTTTAAATTAGTAACAAAATTAATAAATTAAATTACTGTCTATTCATTATTATTATAATTGTAGCTGATAAATTGTTTTCCACTAAAAGAATATTACACAAAAAATCATTGATATAAAGGTATTAAATGTAAGAGTATACTATATCTATAAAAATTACTCAATTAATTATTTTTACTTTAGTAACTTGCTTTTATTTACAATTTTATAGATGTTGTTAAATTTTTTATATTTGTATAAAATTGAGATTTTTTACACTTCGTATTATTTAATTTTGAGATTTTTTAAACATAGAATATGTATACGTATAATAAAAATTAAACCCATTTAATTTTATTTTTAACTTCAAAGTTTGAATAATAACCATTCTAATTAAAAATGTAAAACGAATTATTATCTAACAACAAACATGTAGATCAAATTTATCATCAATTTTATATTTAATTATAATTTTCTTATTAAATATCAAACTTTATACTTCAGTCAGCTATAAATAACTGTTTACTATCTGTCAACCAACTTTTGTTGATTTTATTTAAAAAAAGTTCAAAATCTTAATATTTTAATTAATAATTTTAATAAATAAGAAAATTTATTTTCTCATTATTATTAGTTTTTCTTTCTTTTCAGATTAAGTTTGATTTTTGTCAACAATTTGGAATAAAAATTTGACTTTACACAACACAACTTGCATAGTTTGCTATTCATCAAAATTGATATATAAGTAATACTAACACAATAAGATTTCTTCTCTCTTCTTAAAACCTCAGATTACTGGCTAAAGTGTTTGGGTCCGAGAATTCAAGATTCGTTTAGGTATGTCATAAAATTTTATTTTTTTAAATACAGTTTTGTACCAGTCGTAATTCCAATTTTTTTTTTTTTCAAATAAATCAAATTTTTACATTATTTTATTTATAATTTGTTTCAGGTTCCAATAAAGGTTCTCAAATCCAAAGGAAAACCCGTTTTTAACAGTCCGTATCAGTTCGATACGATTTGTGTTACATTATTATAAATTAGTTACAAGTTATATAATTAGTTACAAAAAAATGTTACAAAATTTAGTTTAATAACTTTAGGCTATCTAAATATTATTTCATTAGTTTTAAAAATTAAATTTTAAAGTTAAGTTATATAATTAATAAATACATTTGAAAACTGAATCAATTCTACGTATATAAAATTTATAAAAATCATAAACAAATGTATTCATCGTTGAGTTTAAACACTAAATAAGCGTACATACATTTTATAAGTTGAAAAAAAATAATAAGTCTGTAAATAAATATTGATCTTTATTTAATTTAAAATCACTAAATCTAATTAAAATTAATCTTCAATTTAGTATTAATATTAAAGGTCGTTTATTTTATTTATTAACAAAAGTTGATTAATATCAACTTATAAACTCACTTTTTTATTATAGTTTTAATAATTTTAATTTTAGATTTGTTATTTTCAATTATATTGAATATTCAAAAAATTGTATTTATAATTGTTTAATATATAATTTCTTAAATAATAAAAGTGTTGATTTATTTATCCCAGGATTATATAAAATAAATTTAGATAAATTTTTAGTCTATTTAATTTAAACAAAAATCTTTTTTGGAATTTACTCTTAAAAGTTACTGTTTGATTAAATTACAAATTTTAATTTTAAAAATGGGCAGGAGAAAAATAGTTCGCACTGTAGAGGAAAATTAAAATTTTAAAAGTGAACAAAGGGCAAGAAAATTACAACATATCAATTTCATGCGATTCCGATGTTGTATTAAATAACAATTTAACAGTTACAAGGTGTCCAAATGCTTATGTTACAAAACAAATTTGTTGTAAATCACCAATGACACGTGCTATTATAAGTACTACATTAATTTATTCTACTCCAAGACCTAATGTACTATTAAAGAAAAACCTTAACATTTCGTCAACTTCAAATTATCCATCTGACACTTCTCTAAGCAGAAATTTGAACATCATATCCACTCAAATATTAACTGAAAGTACGCATGAAAATAGCACGTTTGTTGAAAATTCTACTGTACACGATATTGCCATTCCAAGTACATCGAACTTTCAATCTTCTACACTGAGAGAATTATGATTTTAAAAATTATGATCAGTGCTAGTAAACTGAATGCATGAAACACTTATTAGATTATATTCAATCACCGTTTAAAAAAAAAACTAGCAGTGATAGAACTTTTTTAAATATTGTTTAAAAAAGTTCAAACGTTATTTGAAAAACTTCTAGCACCGCTATAGTTCTTTTAAATAATTATTAAATATAATGTAATAAGGGCTTTATGCATTTAGTTTACTAGCACTGATCGTAATTTTTAAATATAATTTTAAATCATAATTCTCTCAGTGTATACTTAATGATATTAATCTTCCAATTATACAAAAACAATAGTCGAAATCAACGTGCGAAAAAGAAAGGGTTTCAAAGTATGAATTATGATAATCTATCAGAAAATTATCTTGATAAAATGGATAAGGTGTGCGTTCATTGTCAAGCTAAGTATTTTCAAGCTGAAATTCCTTCAAATTATACAAATTCATTTAATGATTGCTGTACTCATGGAAAAGTTAATTTAGAACCACTTCCTTCTCTTCCAGCTGAATTAGAACAATTGTTCTCTAGGAATGATGAAAAATCTACAGATTTTTTAAATAATTTAGACGCTATAAAAGTGCATTTTTTTGCATCTTTTAATGTTAACTTAGTAAACTTAAGTGCACAAAGAAGAGCTTCTTACTGTTTCAAAATTCAAGAACAAATTTACTATCAAATTAACACAGGTTTGTATCCGTCTGCAAATGAACATGCAAGTTATGGTCAAATTTTTATTCTTGATGGTAATGAAACTACAGATTGTCGTTCAAATACATATTCTGATCTTGATAATGAGTTATTACTTAAATTAGATAATATCATTCGCACAAATAATGTATTTGCTCAGTCCTATTAAATGTTACATGAAGAAATACGTAATCAAGAATCTTTAGATGCTCTAAATTTAAAAATGGATTTTATAAATAAACATTAGAAAGCACAGACTATGGTAGATATAATCATCCAAGAACTAATGAAGTGGCAGCTATTTTTTCCATAACAGCAGATGGAAATATTCCTGATTGCTTCGTTATGATTAGAAATAAACGTGATAAAACATTAAAAAAAAGTAAGTACAATGGATCCTAATGTTAAACCTTGGATTTATCCTCTATTATATCCATATGGTACACAAGGTTGGTATGATAGAATACCATTAGTTCACGATCCAAGAAAACGTGTTACCAGATCAATGTATATTAAGTATAGAATGTCAGCACGTGATGATGATAATGTGATTTTAAAGAGTAAAAGACCATTTCAACAATGGGTTGTTGATAATTATGTAAAAATTGAAAAAGATAGGTTCACTTTTTGCGCACAAAATCAAAAACAACTAAAAGTAGAAAATTATAAAGGATTAATGGATTACTTAGAAACAAATAATTATAATAATAATGCACTAATTGGACGTATTATGATTCTTCCATCTTCATTTACGGGATCTCCCCGTAGTATGATGCAAAATTATCAAGATTCTATGACAATCGTTAGAAAATTTGGCAAACCTAATATTTTTTTAACTATGCCTTGTAATCCTAATTGGTGAGAAATTCGAGAAAATTTGTTTCCGGGCCAACAATTTTCTGACAGACCAAATTTATGTGTACGAGTTTTTGATATGAAATTAGAGTATTTATTAGATGTGATCAAGCGACAACAATTTTTTGGTGAAGTTAAATCTTACTCTTACGTAGTTGAATTCCTAAAACGAGAATTACCACATATACATACGTTAATAACTTTGAAAGACAGTTGTAAAATTACAACCTCTGAAGCTGTTGATTAATTTATTTTAGCTGAAATTCCATATGAAGTAACGCAAAAAAATCTACATGACATAGTAATGAGAAATATGATAGATGGACCCTGTGGAGATTGGTGTTTGGTTAATGGTAAATGTTCAAAACCTTTTTGCCTTGAAACTAAAATGGATGAGATACTGGTAAAACTTACTAAAAACCTCACAGATAACAGACATGTAGTATCGTATTGTCCTGAATTATCAAAAATTTTTAACTGTCATATTAACGTTGAAATTGTATCGACAGTGAAATCTGTTAAATATTTATACAAACATATATACAAAGGTCATGATGTTGCATCTATAGTTATAGGTGAAAATGAACAAGAAAAATTAATTGTCCACGACGAAATTAAAGATTTTGTTGAAGCTCATTATGTTGGACCAATTGAAGCTTATTGGTGTATTTTAGAAAAATATTTGCAAGAAAAAAGCCATACTGTACTTCATTTACCAGTTCATAAGCCAAAACGTTGGTATTTCTGATAGTGTAACTGAAAATGGAATGAGATCTGTATTAGAACGTACATGTTGATCGAATATTTTGAATTAAATAAACAAGATGCAAATGCACGAAACTATTTCTATTCTGACATCCCTTAACATTATGTTTTTAAAAAAGATGAAAGAAAAGTTAATCATTGGGAAGTTCGTCAAAGTCATTTTAATACTATTGGAAGAATGTATTCGGTAAATCCAAGTCAAGCGGAGTTATTCCATTTACGTATTCTTTTATTGAACGTAAAAGGACCAAAAAGTTATGGTATCGCTGCAATATTACTTCCGAGTAGAAAAACTGTTCACAAAACCTTTGGATTACTTGTGCCATTTTTTGCTGATTCCACTTTTAATTTGAGAGCTCAATCAAAACAAGCAGACTATTTAAAAAGTGTTGATGTTTTCATTTGGAATGAAGCGCCAATGGCCCCAAGATATGCTCTTGAAGTAATGAATAATTTATTACAAGATTTAATGCAAAATAATTTGCCTTTTGGAGAAAAATAGTGATTCTTGGAGGAGATTTCAAGCAACTATTACCAGACTTACAACGAGGTACACGTTCAGAAACAGTAAATTTGTCGGTTTAATTCAGCTTATTGTGGCCACATCTTCGAGTTTTTTCTTTAACTCAAAATATGCGAGCATTACCAAATGAAGTTAAATTCGCTCAATATCTATTCAATTTAGATAATGGCATTCTTGATTATCAAAATGATAGTATTGAACCACCTTTGATATGTATTATTGAGCCAAATGCTGATATAGTAAAACATACTTATGAGGATATAATTAATAAAAAAAAATCTGCAAAATGTGCAATACTTTCAGCTACAAATATCGATGTTGACGAATTAAATAAGCGTGTTGTAGACTTATTAGATGAAAGTACAGAAAAGATATACAGAAGTAATGATACAGCTGAGCCCACTGGCGATGATGAAAATATAAATGAAGCAATCTTAACAGAATATTTGAATACTTTAAATCCTTTC
>JABFPM010003032.1:0-15188 GCA_022817325.1 Idris sp. 1 HC-2018
GTGATAAGAGTGACATTATAGAATGTAGGATGGTTGCAATAAATAGTTTTCAATACTGCTTGTTAAAAACAGCGAAAAAGTTAAAAATAATTGAATTTCTATTTATATTCTTGGTAACTCCACCCCTTGGCATATAATTTATCATATCGTAGTAAAAAATTATTAACATGAACTAAAAAAATGTTAGCCAATAGAAAAATATAAATAAATAATTTTTATTTGCTTTTTGAACTTGCAATATTTAGAGTAAAAAAATTTGTTTTTCATAAACTTTGGAAAAATATATTACATTTTAAAATTATTTCTGACATAAGCTCAATTTTTTATAGTTCTAATTGTTTTTGAATTTGTTCGTTATTTGCAAACTTTCATTATAATAATTTAATTATAAAATAATATTTATTATAATTAAAAAATCTACTATCTAATTATGTTTTTATTAGTATTATAAATAAAATACTTTTTCTGAGCTAAAATTTACATAATCAAAAATTGATATCGTTTTTATTATTCTAAGACTGCGGTTAAAAATAAAAATGTCAAAATTTGTTTAGAGATATTTGAATTAATTAATATAACTTTTCGATGCAATTAATAAATTTGGTTTAAAATAATTTTTAATATTCAACTTTTTTGTGAATTATCCCTAATGCATCGACTATGTCGTTAACAATCTCACTTGATTCATCGCTAGAGTTCCTGAATGTGTTCATAACGAGATGCGTAACCTGAGGGCTTGCTTATGCTACTATGAGTGTCGTGCACGTGGCTTCAATGGACCAATCAATGTGCACCCTCTCTTTCTTTATATTTTCAAATGTCGCTAATATAATAAAGCATTTATTTCAGAAATCCACAAATAGAAATATCTGATGCCACAGATATTTTAAGTTTAAAATTCAATTCCAGTTTTTTTCCAAACAAAAAAATACAATTTAATGAACAAACTTTGTTAAAGTGTACTGGTTGTCTAAAAAATTTGACTGACTATTGAGAAACACTCCAAAAACTACCCTTTAAACAGAATGATTATCACTTTTTTATAAATAATTAAATTTTAAATTATTTAATTGTTTATTTTTTTATTCTAATACTTAATTTTAGGAATATTTTGCAAATATTCAAAAAAAATATTCCAAATTATAAAATTGTATTCGTTTTTTCAAATCAATACAATATTATTGTTTAATAAATAATTTTCTCGTATAAAATAACAAATTGAGTTGTTAAACATTTTGATATATTTCAAATATAAAATAATTTTAAGACCTCTAACTTTTACTCAACCAATAACTTTAAAATCATAATGGCAAGTGAATGATTTTGGGATGTATGTGATTTTGAAGAAATTCATGGTCGATTATCCTAGTAGCATTACGAGCCATTAAAGCTTCCGTACTCACTGGTGAAACATTGTCGCTTTGCCTCTGAAATCGTGAAATCACGAAATTTGACATCAGCTGTACACGCGTTGAAATGGCTCTTCTCCCCCAGTTAAGAGTGTCTTTTCTTCTCTTACTACCATTGCATTATGTACTTCACTACAACCATTTACGATACATTTACTAAAGTTGCGATTCCTAAGTATTTCTTAGTTATCATCTTTAAAAATCTTAAAAATGATAAAATATTATTCTTCACAAATTATGCATCAAATTAATTTATTATATTATATTAAATAATTTAATTTAATTTATATTTAACTCTGTAACTTTTAAAGAAAAATGTATTATAAACTACCAACATGTATTGTTTTAAAGAAAATTCAAGTAACATAGTTCATTCAATTTGAAATATTATTTTGATAAACTTATAATATTAATATAAACTTAACATGGGAACAAATTTTACTTAATTTATAATCTTAAAATGAGAAAGTTGCATTTGAAATATTAATTATACAGATATTATTTTAAGTAAATATACAATACTAAGTATTTCTGGACAAAGAATTTATGTTCGTCGTATATCACGAGTAGGAAGTTCAATTTAATCCAATAAAGAACAATCAAAGACTAACAGTGACCATATACAAATATCTAATGTTTTTGTTAATTCTAATAAAAATTTATTACCAACATAAATTAAATTCCAACATGTTAAATCATTATAAAAAGAAACATCAAAATTTGTATTTAAAAAAATATTTCTTAATATTTCCTGGTTAAAAAAAACTAAGATAAATGAAAATGTTTATTAAAATGTTTCTTTGTGAAGGACTATTATTGAATTCAAACAACAAGAACTGATCAACTTTTGAAAATCACTGGGGTTACTTCAAGTATCCCCTCTAAAATGTAATAGTAAACGAGCTTCTATGATTACAAAAAAGGATAAGTAAAGTTGTAAAAAGGCATTAACGGAACCAGTGACAAAATGTGTGTCACAATATATAAGTAAAATCACAATTACAATGCATTTTGGATTTTTTATACATAACTCCACACATGTTCGTAGCACGTGTTCATTGTAATAAGTTCCGGTGCAATTGGATACCAGTTAGCTCCACTGCTATTGAAGTTAATTTACAAAATATTCATTTTACCCCAGACCCCTTCTCACTGCGTTCACGCCCCTCTTTTATATCATAAAAAAATATGAATCGATACACGACAATTTTTAAGCTCACGTTTTATTTTATGAGAACAACTTTTTTAAGTTACAAAATTTCTTTTGAATCCAAAGATTTTTTTAACAATAAAAAAATATTCGAATATTTTTATGTATATATCAAGTCAAAAAATGGTGCATAAAATTTATCAAAAAGGAAATTAAATAAAAAATGAAAGTTCAAAAAAAGTTATAATTTACAGGTGAACTGTGTAAATATTATATTGTAATTATTTAAAATTGATTTAAAAAATTTCTTGAGCATCAGAAACATCTTCAAAAAAAAGGAAATCAGTTTATATTACAAAATATTTATTTTAGAATCAATGGAAATACAGCTATATTTCAACAAAAAATAGAAGTACATTATATAGTTGTAAACTATTGTACAAAAAATTTTCTAAATGAAACCGTATCAAAAAAGTAATAATATAATATTCAAAAAATTAATAAATATCAGATACAAATTTACAATTTAATTGTATAACTATAATAATTAGATAAATCTAGCACTAATAAATAACTATTTGTAATGAAATAATTTATAACACAAGAATTACATTACATTTTAAAAGAATTAATAATTTTATATTCTATAGGTAGAATTAACATTTGTAAAAAGGACTAATTTATTTCTAAATTTCGTATTGTAGTTTGAAGTAAAATTTTATCGATCAAAATTATTAAAAGCTTCACAACGTTTATTACATTAAAAAAAACATTTGCAAATTGATAACAAATCTAACATTTTTCAAATATTTTTTGTTGCTATTGATTAGAAAATATTTCTCGAAAACTCTTAAGAAAAGATTGATGCTTTCGGTGCATTTATAACGAAATATACTTTTCCATAATAAAATTTAGTCTAAAAGTTAAACAAAACTACACAATAAAAAGAAGTATAAATTTTTTCGTAACATATACAATTAACAATTTGTTCAGTTAATATTATACAGTACTACCTATAACTTTTAACTTAAAATAAATATGAATTTACATTTATATTTATGAATACAATTTGTACATAGTACATTTATGTGCACTCTTAATACAATTTATGATAAATTCTGAATGATTCGTTCCAGAATATAATCATTAAAAACTGTGTTTTCGTCACATATGCTGAACGTGACGATACTCATAATGCTACACGGAAGTCTCACTGTTATCTAGTACAGTCAAAGTGTTTGGTCTAGATCCACGTAACATTTGGTCATCTGAAGCTTTCAGCCGAGGCTCAAGGACAATCCTTTTATTTTCTATATTTTTCTTAATTGGAGTACGACTTGGACTAGATTTTCGAGAACTTGGATATGATTTCAATAAACGAGCTCTAAAAATATTAAAAATTTATAATTAATTAATAAAATTTGTTCATTTCTTCAATTTAATTATTCTTACACTAGGTAATTTGTATTGTACTAACTTTAAAATTATTAATTTTATTAAATTAATAAAACAAAATAATTACCAATTAAAATCAAGAATACAAAAAAAGTAATACTTACGCATCGATAAGCTTTAATAATAAACGAGAATAAACTTGATACTCCTCAACACTAAATTCAGTCGGATCATGACGAGCTTGTTCATATAAATCACAAAATTGATGAATTATTCTCTGTCCACTTCCATTTAATAACGCAGCTAATGTCGTCAACAAATATGCTCTTAGATTTTCAGACGGATGTCGTTTCAATAAATTGTCATAGCGAGTTATTTCAGATTCTATTAAACAAACATTTTTAAGATTTTGTAACAATTTGTTATACAACTGTTGTTTGCAAAATACCAATTTTATATGATTAAAAATAAAATTTGAAATTTAAAATATTACCTAATGTTTTTATATCATCCATAGCTTTTAACCTGTAATAATGCGGAGGCACCTGTCCGCCAGGTTGCATTATATATTTGGGTTCACTCATCAGCTGAGGCTCGTATTGAATTCTTGGAATAACTTCTATCCGTCTTTCAATTTCTCTCTTTAATGACTAAAAAAATTAATTAACATTCATAACATAAAGAGTTGTCTTTAAAAAAAAATGTCAACACATTTTTATACAAAAATGAAACCATTATATAAATCATAGTTTTCAATGCAAAAGAATAGAAAATGATTTTTATTTTAATTCTGCAAATTATTTTTTTCCTTTTTTAGTTGAATTACAATATTATGTTTATTAACTAAAAATTTATAAAAAAAATTATAATCGTTACTTTTTTGGCGTCATGACCAATTGGTACATGGGGACCTCTTCGTGATCTCAGGGTAAATCTCATGATTTGTCTTTTGGCGAATATAAACAGTAGTAGTATAGTCAAAACACCAGCAGCAATAAATATCACAATTGTTACTCGAGATAACTCCTGGGTCATACTTGCTCCCTCAGTTGAATATTATTTTTAGTTTATGTCACAATGGATTTATTGTTTTATGGATGTATCATTAGACACATTTCTAGTTCTAATAAAAGTGGGTCTTATTTCTTTGTACTTTTCAAATAAATATTTTTTGACAATTTGACAGATACGACATGGTAATATTCTGTTATTAACCAAACCTAACTACAAATCCATCTGTAGGTAACCTGACGAACAAGCTGCTTGTAGAAATGTAGGTGTCTCTTTTTAACGCTCTTTATCGAACAAAGACAAAACAATATTTTTTGTATTTTCTCGGAATAATTGGAAAACATCCTGCAGGTTGACATTTTTGAAGAATAAGGTGGAACGTTAACCTTTAAAATTGAACAATTTTCAATTCAAAGAGACGGGAGATTTTTTATGTATAAAATGATCAAATTCCTCGTAAGTAATTTTTAGTAGAATTTTGATACATGAAATTAAATTTTCAAACTGTACAACTGTTGCATTGATTTTAGCTAACATTGGGAGCTGGTGTTTACTTTGGAATTTTTATAAGCCAAAATTATGAGGTAAATTGACAGAATTTGTTAATCGTTATTAATCAGATTTAATATAAATTTATTTAATTACAATAACCTGAAAAGTTATCGCAATTTCATTGGCAAAATGTTTGGGTTATAATCTGTAAATCTTATTTGATATGTCATATCTTTTATTATCTCGTTGAAATATGTAAAAAGTTGTTTTATATATAAAATAAATAATATATACTTATTTTGTCTATATACAAAGAACAGCTTAAATTTAAAATTAGCACTGTAGATTTAATTCTCAATTTTATAAAAACTTAAACAAATTATATTTACAAATAAATTAAGTCTAAATAAATTTATGTCAAGAAACTAATTTGACAAAATGTTATAACTGAAATATTTTAATAAAATATTTTATTTTCAGGTTCCTCGGGTGGACGAGCCATCAAAAATAATCGATCGAATTAAAGAATTTGCCAATGAACATAAAAAGAAATAATTGTAATAACTTCACTAGTTACTATCAACAATTAAAAGAACTGATATGTAAATACGAATGAAATTAATGTATCAATCTTTTTTCTTCACTTTACACTGTGGAACCATAATTAATAATACTTGATTTTCTTTTGTACAGATTTATTAATTTGATATAAATAAATTATAAGACACGTTAGAAAATTGAATTCAACTACTTATACATATATAAATCCTCCACCAGAATATTCTACTCGAGCTTGTGGCTCAACAAATGCCAGCCAATCCGACGCGTGAGTCGGCAGCAAACCCATTGACTGACATTTATATAATGCCAAAATTATGTTTACAAGTTGTCCCAAAAAGAAGATAAATTTTTGACCAAATGCGTTCGTTCCTTCGATAACTTTGAATGCTGCAAATAATTACAAAATTTAATATTAATTAGATCAATTTATTTAATTATATTTTTGATTAATAATTAAATAAAAAGTTTATGTTTTGGATATTTTTGTATTATTACAAATGTAAAAATTTCTTCAGACATGCTTTTTACTCACTTTGTTGTAACGTAAATAAAGCCTTAATGGGTCTAATAATTAACATTCCAACCATCATGATGGGAAATATGGAAATGGAGTTTCCAGCCATGTACATTATAAATAGGTTCATAGGAACTTGTTTCAGTGGACCCAGTGCTAAGTCCCATGACTTTTTAATTATCAGGTGATTAAAATCACCTTCCCGTGAATGTTCAATATTATGTGCAAAAGCAACAGAAGGGTTGTATCCAGGAGGTGTAGACAGTTCTGCTACTTTGTCTGACTTATTTCTGTAAGTATTGTTATAAATTATTTAAAATTTTCAAACATTTGAAATTTTTATATTATTATGAAATCATTTTTGGAGCAAAATAATAAAAAAAAAAGACATTTATAATACTCTAAAGTTTTCCTTTAAATAATGAATTTTAAAATTGTTTACAGGTCATGTTTAATTAGTTAACATTTTAGGTTAACTAAATTCACATTTGTTATCAATAATCAAAAGACATAACTTTAACAGAAGGTATTAATTTAAAGTGATTTTTAACATCTGTGAAATATTAATCAAATCAAATTTTAATTTGAACTAACAAAAATAAGTTAAGAAAAAAAAATCTTACTTGTGAGAAAAATCCAATGCCCATTTGAGCTTTTTTGTGTTTTGTTTTGTTTGTGACATGTTGAGATATTTATAACAACAGTTGATTATAATGAAACAATTCTAGTAAGCTAGCTAATATTTATTTATAAGTATTTTAATACTTAATTATCAAAAACTTAGTTTGTAGACGAATTGACAAATAATGACGTATAGATTCACTGATACTCAATACACTCGTAAATTAGTTCTAGATTTTGGTTAGAGAGGCGCTGTAACTTGGGTAGTTTCAAAGGTTTCAAATTCAAATGGTGATGAAAAATTAGTTCGCTAAAAACTGATAATTCAAAAATAATAAAAAATTCTGGTTGTTTGTAACCAATAATGTTCCTCAATATTTGTTAATAAATTTAGTTTTGAAATTGCTTTTAATTGGGAACTAATAATAATTTTTCTATTTAATTAAATTAAATTTTGTATATATATGTCTACTTTTTAAGAAGTGTATTCAATTATTTAATACATAAATATAACTCACATTTTTAAATTAAAAAATGTTTCTAGGATATGTAATAAAGAATATTCCACATTTTTGTTTGAGATTCTCATTTTATTTGTAAACAATAAATTTTCTTCACATTAATTATTAATTTCTGGTTCAAAATCTAAGACATTCATAAAATTAATTTACTTTATGAATTTCTGTAACTATTTAACCAGGATTCAATTTATTTACGGGATTCCAAGATTATTATTTTGTTTCATTTAAATATTTGTGGCATTTATAAATATTTAAAAACGAACTAATGGAAGTGAGTAAATTCTTTCTCATAAAATGTAGAATATAATTTTTATTTTGTCAAAATTGACATAATAAAACTATTATTTGACGATACTAATACAATACTGTTGTTGTAAATATTCAAAAGTTACGCAAAAATGCATATAAAATGTAAATGTTCCTTTTTTAATCGAATTTTTTTAAATATCTTTCTAGTTATGTTCTACATATAATATAAAAGATTAATTAACGGTTGACAATAGTGTAAAATACTGTTATAAGAAAATTTTTTTGAGACTTTTATTTTGAATATAGACTGAAATTGTTACCCTTGAAGAATAATAATCTTGGAATAAATTAAATTTAATTACAACAACAATTTTTTTTTAACTTTTAACAAAAAAATAAAGTGAAATGTATATTTCACATAAAAGGAAATACGTAATACCATAGTATTATGCAAAAACAACGTGTAAAATATAAATAGGAGTTTATAAAATATAAGTATTGTGCATAAAACATATTTAGAAACATCAGTTTGCTGAATTTTGCCATGAAAATAACTATTGTACATTAACAAATATATATTTTCTCATAATTTGTATATTACTCATATCCTTTAAAATCAGTTAAAACTTATAATAAATGTATTTAATTTAAGAGAAAAAAAAAAAACATCTGTAAATCAACAAACTGATTTTTCTATATTAACAAATCAATATCATCTAGTAGTTTTTTTTCAAAAGTCTTTTTTTTTCAATCAATAAAAGTTTGAATGAAAATAAAAATTAGTTTCATTTTATCATCGTTGTATATAGGAAAAATACATCACAAAGATGAATATTTTCTTATAAAAATATTTTTTCAAACAAAAAACAAATACCAATTGCATTGTATCCTCTGAATAGGTAAATTTGCATATTCAAATGCATAATACTTTTATAAATATAATAAGACTATTTAGATTTACACTTATCAAATTAAATATAGTTAAATAGAAACTAATTAATATGTTCATTCTTAATAATCAAAATAAATATAATAATAGCATTGATCTTGCTTTTTCATGTTTTCCTCAGTTCAAAAAGAAAAAAATATATTAATGATTAGAAGGGTATCTTAATACGGGTAAATTACTATTAACGCAGTTCAACCATAAATTGGCGCACGTTAAATGATAGTTGTTATCGTTGTGAGCTACTCCATCGCTTGTAATAACAGTTAAACAAAGTGCACAAGTAATATTATCAGTTTGCGAAGGCCAGACTGGTAATTCACTAACGATCTGCAAATGTTAAAAAAATGTTAATCATTTATATCGAAATTTATTTAGAAGAAAATACTTACTGGAATGTCAGCATAAAAAGGTTCCATGACTGCCCAAATTTTATCTATATCCATTAACAAATCATCGAAACCCATAATATTTATATCCATTTCTTTATGGGAAAAATTGACTCGCCTACAAACTGCTGCCACCTCTGCTAAATCTAAAAAAAAGTAATTATTATTTAAATTTCAGTAAACTTATTTAATTACAAATCTAATATCCAATTTGTTAATTATAATAAAAATACGATATATAAAAAAACTATAATTACTTACTACACAAAAAGTTATATCCTTGGGCAGAAGCTAGTACTTCACGCAAAACATTTTCTGAATTAATAGTCATAAATATATTTGCTGCCACTTGCAAAAGTAAAACACAATTTTCCATGTACAATTTCCATTCGGAATATATCATCTAAAAAGTATACAATTATGTAAATTGAGTTGTTTTTTTTAAATAAAACTGTATTACAACTTTTCAATGAATCAATAACTTCAATATATTTATAATTTATTAAATGTATGATAATAAGTTTAAAATAAACATAAAATTACAAGTGTAATAACCTGATGCATATTTTCTGCTGGTTGATCATCTTCTTGACTAGATACAAGGAAAGACTTGAGATCCAAACTTGGGACGGATGCTGATCTAGGTAAATTTTCTGGTATGCTGTTTCCTATATCAATACTATTTATCGATACTGAATCTTCCTTTGTTGTATCCTTTGCAGTCGTTTTATCTACAACACAAAATAATTGCAGTCAAGTAAATTAAAAACTTATCAATTGTACAGAAACATTTTAATTTATATTAAGCACAAAAATATTACCTGTTTCATAAAATACTTCATATTTGTCATCAGACAAACGACAGCTCTGAATAGTATTGGTTTCCAAGGCCAATGCATTAAATGCTTCAGATATTTCCTGCATTAGAGAAGGATCAGACTTGTTACCGGTTTCATAATGATTAAAATCAAAGTCGGTAAGCAAATCGACATTAAGCGGATCGGGTTCAGGTGATTGTTTGTCCAACTGTTCTGCAGACACAAAGTCTCCAAAGTCATCGGCTGGTGGAGACTTATAATCTACATCTAAATTAATATATGGTTTATTGACCAGCAATGATTCGGGTTGAGAAGAAGAGGGGATCGAGGGCTCTTCCACTAAGGCACGAAGCGCACTGTATTTATCTTCGACAGGTTGCAAGCTCATCAAATCCTGATGATTGCCATTCAAATGTTTGGAAACCAATTAAAAAAGACAAAATAAAACATTATTTTTCAATAAAAAATCCTAAATGAAATTCTCTAAAAATATTGTCATACCTTATTCGGTGAAGATTCTGCAGAAACAAAACTACCAAACTCATCATAATCTTTCGACTCGTTATCGCATTTAATACTATCACTAGTTACAACTTTTGAACAAGCTTCATTATTTCTAATTACCGTATCCTTCAGAATCACCGTCATCTTTGCCTGACTTTTGACCGAACATTTTGGAAACAACAAATCCGACAGTCTTTCGCTATTTCTCGAGTCTCTCGTGTTCGAGGAATCGGCAAAGTTTTGCGTCTGAGTATTAAAATACTGATTTTTGACCAAGTTGCTTTTCTTCTGCGTCTGAATCTTTTTGCTCCCGAGGTTGTGATTGGCCAATCTACTGCCAATAGCCGAGCCGTGTTTGGATTCCAAAATAGTTATGTTAGGCATGGGCGCGGGCGTGGGCGCAGGGGCGCTCTGAAATTCGGAAAACTCGTCTCCGGAGTCGGTGGAGGACGACGACGCATGACTTTTGTTCTCGGACGACGGGACACGGTGTCTTCGCAAGTGATTGATAATTTTGACATCTGTGCTCTCGCTGTGAAAGACATGCTCCGAGGATACTTTTGTCGCTGGGTTCTTTCTAATGTTTTCTTGAGCAGCTTGTTGAGATTCATAACCAGACGAAGAATTCAGTTTTACCTAAATAAAACAATATCATTAAAATCAAAATAAGAATTTTTATTTGTACAAATAATACGTATACTTGGTTGAGTAAGCTGACATTGAGTACAGGTATCGGAGGAACACGAATAAAATGAAGCACTTGTAAGCTGTCAAAGGGGTAAGATGACTGTGCCAGGGCGACCAGCGCCAGGACAATATACAGCTCTTGTTCGGTGAGCTGTCCGGCGTACTTTTTGTTAGCCAAACTCCAGATGTAGCCGAGAATGTCGGTCGGCAGTTGACTGGTCAGCAGCAATGGGAAAATTTTGTTCGTGTCGACGAGCAACTCCCTCTGAAGAGAGTTCCTCGAGAGTGACTTGTCGTCGCGCACCGCTTCCCAAACTTGCTTATAAAACTGCGGCAAAATGTTCGAGTTAGGCCAGAGCCAACCGGGCAACAGGCCGCCCTTCCTCTCACCGTTGCTCTGACTCTTGTTCATCTTGGTAACACAATTTAACTCCGGGAAGGTTAATAACAAAAACAAAACTAGGTTATACGATTGCTTTTAAAAGCGAAGGCGCTGTCAAATTGCTCACAAAACGCATTATCAGTTCAGTCCGAGTTTTGCATTTTGTTCGCAACATGCCAGACTTTTGACGACCAGTGAAACGTCATTTTTTAGCATCGTGCATGCTTGTTTCTTGTTCGTTTGACAGAAGACTCATATTTTTCAAAGACAACGATGCGCAGTCTTCGTTTATGAATTATTCTGCAAACTGCGGTATTGGTGTCAAGATTTGTGTTTCCTTTCAATTGGCGGAGAGAAAGAGAGATGGGTTGTTTTTATAGAAGTGTCAAGTGGGCTTCGGCTTACGAGATCACTAGCGCCATCTGTTGGCGATTTCGTTGGTTTCTTTTCACCAAATGAAACTGTTTTATCATGAAATTATATTTTTTTAAATATTTTGAAATTTGTGGCTTCCGATAATAACCACCCTAATAGCACAAAATATTCTGAGAATATATTAAAATATTTTGAAATATTCTGAGAACATCCTGAGGAAGTGCTTATGTCCCAAGCCTAGATGTTCTCAGAATATATGTTTCAAACATTTGCAGAATATGTACAGAATATTTATAGAACATTTAATAATGTTTTACAGGACTACTATAAAATCATTTTAGAACATTTGTAGAATGTTTTTACAATATTATTAGGATATTTTCGAGATGTGTTTAATTCTTTTGGAGTATATTTTTGGAATATTTATACGATTTTTGGAGAATATTCGTGGCATGTTTTTGGTTTATTTGGAGTGTGTTTGTGGAATATTTTTATAATACTTTTAAGACATTTTTGGGATGTTTTAACAATATTTGGAGGATGTTTTAGGAATAATTATAGATATTTTAGAGAACATTTCAAGTCGGTTTTATAACATTTTAAGGAAAGACTAGGTGAATTATTACAAACTTAAGATATTTTGAGATTATTACAAACTTAAAATATTTTTGTGAATTTACCTTATTGGTTATACAAACATAAGTTTTCATAAGAGAAAAACTTTCTTGTGAATTCATATGGTTTTTGCAACAGAAAACTCACAAGAGAATAACATGCGTTCAAATGTATCTCCTTGTGAATCGTCTAGATTTTTCATAAGATTTCATATTAAGAACTGATGTTTTTATAAAAAATACTATTTATGAATTTGTGTGATTTTTTCATAATGATTCACAAGATACATCTAAACCTATGTTATTCTCTTGTGAATTTTCTGTTGCAAAAATCGTACGAGTTCATAAAAACATTTTTGTCTTATGAAAACTTACGTATTTCAAACTTAACATTTAAACCATATTTTTTAATTTAAGGGGAAAGTCTAGTCTAGACTGGTTTGATATTGGTTTTCTTAATATGTGAATTAAGTACACTTTTGAGAGTATACAAATATATTTTATTTCCAAAACTATATTTAGTAAAGTTCAAAAAAACTTTCTATAATTCATAGAATGTAAAATGGATTAAAAATAATGTGCTTCAGGTTATTTTACTAATAATTAGTAAAACTACATGCATAAGAATTACTATATAAAATATTTTTCTTAAAATAAATTATTAAAAAATATGTTTTACTGTATTTCAATGCAAAATTACTTTAGTTAATTTTTGAACACACAATTCAACTTTTTTAATAATATTTAATTATTATAGACAATTATTAAAATTTTTTGATAAGTACATTAGTAGCATACTTTTTTAACTTAAAAACGTATATAATAAATAATTACTATAGATTCAAAAACGAACTTACTTCATTTTTGAGTTTTTTATTCACATTTGCTTGCCACAAATTTTCGTTTCTGCTTCTTTTGCGCCCTTCTGAAGGCTTTTTTGGCATTTTAATAATTTTTTAAAATTGTTTAAAAATACTAACGGGAAATATATATAATCCACTTCACAAGTCAATTAAATTCTTAAATAAATGACAAAAAACACAAATCACATAAGTACACCTGATGCACAGCGAAATTTTTCACAATATGATAGTCTATAAACAAGTTTTGATAAGAAAATAACAATAGAGTATATACATTGAAATAAAAATATGAATTTAAAAATAAACATAATTATAACTAGAAATGTACTATATAAATGAATTTTTGAAAAAAATCTGTTTTGATAAATAAAAAAAATTTATTCTCTACTTTTTATGAAAAATTTTTTTTATCATTTATAGTTAACATATTTGTATAGAGTCAACAACAATCAAGCGCTTGACCGACAAACAGCATAACCTGAAGCAACATGTCGGCGCAGTCGCACAGTGGTTCAAAAGATCAAAAAGCTGGCCAAAATTGAATAAAAAAAAATTTTAATTTAGTATTTTCAACATATAGGTTGTCAACTTGAATAATAAAAGTATCAAAATTCGCCGGTAAAAAAGTTTTCTTGTTTATCCGTAGCGTTTGCTGTAGGTCCAAACATGCCATACTTTTCTGTTTGTTCGCACGTGTCGAGGTAGTGTAAATTATACGCTCAGTTGAAAGTGAAATAACTTTTGTTATACGTTATATTTCTAAGTGCTAGAAAATGGAGCCTGTTCCTGGAGGTATGTGTGTCATTTATTGATAATAAAAAAATGATCATTGTTTAAATGAACTTATTGCTGATCAAATTTATTTATAACAAATTGAAAAAAAAATAACATAATCCCATACATGTATGTTAAAAAAAAGTAATATATACCATAAGATCCTGCTAAATTTTGATTCACAAGTGAAAACAGATAGTATATAGCTCACTTTAAAAAAATAAAAAGTCGCGCATATTTGCGCCCCTTGTTGTATGCAACCAATTTAACTTAAAATCAATATGTGTGTATGGCGCATCCATAGTTATTTTTCAAAATGTTTTAACACTTTCTGTAACACAAACACGAATCGTCACGTTTGTGACGTTTGTTTTTAGTCTTTTTCAGTGCACCTAACCTATCATAACAGTTTTTCTCTTTTTATCGGCAGCCATTTTGAAAATATGGGGGAAGCTTGCAGCACGAAAGTGTTCTTAATAATTCAATTATAAATTTGAATATAATAATTGTAAAATAATGAAATTAATAAATGATTAATAATTATAATAATTTCTTGGCAAATATATAGAAAAATTAATAATATAAATAATATAGATTAGATATTTATTTATTTATTCCTATTTAAATAAATTAATAAAAATAAATATATATATATATATTATATAATATATAAAGCAACCGATGGGTCCGAGCAGACCTACGCTTGGGATGGTAACTATATGCCATGTTGGCCACAGAACACTAATGTGCGGGTACAATTTACAGAATCCCAAGCCGCGCGGTCGGGTATCCGCCCCCGTGGAGTGGTGACAACCGCTACAACGGCGACGCCACTGGACGTTCCCGGAGCCGCCTCCCCGACGGCTGCCGATCTGCCGACGCCCCCGGGCGGCTTCTCACAGGTGACGTCGCA
>JABFPM010003033.1:0-15185 GCA_022817325.1 Idris sp. 1 HC-2018
AGTTCAGTCTCTTTCCCACTTATGTGACTGATATATCATCTTAATTAAGAGATAATTATATTTGCGAAAAGGTTTTCTGTAATTATTGTCATTTTACGATTTATTAATATATATTAATATTGTAACCGAAGAATTATAACCAACTTTTACTCGCATAATTGACTGCTCTCGTATATATATATATATATATATATATATATAAAACAAAGGAAATAAAAAAAAAACAAACTGTATATTTATACGTACCAAATTAAGATAAGTAAAAGTTTTGGCTGTTCTCGAGGTAGCCACACGATAAGTCTGAAGCACATTGTGCACAATGAAAGCACAGAAGGTCAATTTACTGAGCGGCTGCATCCATCCACAATTTAATAATTTATAATAAACATCTGTTGAAATGATAACAAATAATTATAAACTAATAGACATGAACGCAAACAATATTTTATACACAACATTTTATACAAATGATATTTTATACAGAATATGCGGTACTTTGAATTTCATCGAAAAAAATGCTTTCTCTTATTGCAACTTTGAATTCCCATCTTAAATCATGTCCACAGTATTTCAAGAATTTATCATTTAAAAATACATAATTTTTAAAACTTCTATATCGAACATGACAGACTAAATGTCTTAATTTAAATTATTTCAATTGAATTTCAAATACAAATAAAAACGTGTTTAAATATTAATACATCATTTAATTTAAAAAAAAATAATAAAGTTATGAACTTTAAATTTAACGTCAATATATTTGCAAAATGTCTTTTAACTTTTTAAGGTCTTAACATTAATGATGTCTTAAATATTTGAGCGAGATTTATTAGGTTGCCGTACTGCCTTACCCAAGCCATCGCCAACTGTTAATAATAAAAATACAGAACAAACGCTGAAAGCATAGGCACCTCGGTGAATACTTGCATAAAGAGCGGTTTCTAGAGGTGTTGTTATCACATTGGGGTCAACAAATTTGTAGCCTACGATTTCATAATAAAAGCCCAACACTGGTCCCAACAGTAAGATCAAAATTTGAGACCAAATCTAAACATTCATATTTGTTATATTATTGTTTGTATAATCAAATAACTTAGTACGTAATTAATTTATTTCAATAACATTAGTCAACAGTTTATGATAAATTTATTTGCTTTTGAAACTAATTGTCTACTTGCTTATCATTTTTATTATAAACTAAATAAAATTAGCAGAATTAATTTTTGCATAAAATGTACATTTTTACACTGTACTTAGTTAACAAATTACTTGTTATATATGCAAAAAAAAAATTTTATCAAAAATTTGTTAGACACTGTACGTTCAAAAGCAGATAAATTATCATATATTGCATTGCGAGACAAATTTCTACTTAACAAAGAAAAATAACGACAAAGTGCAATAAAGAGCCAAATGTGCGATAGAAATTTTTATCAATTATTTTAATACTGAGTTTTTAATTTATTAAAAAAAACACAAAAAACAAAAAAAAAAACAAAATTTTTGTCTCTAGTATGTGAAAATTAATGCTTTAATTAACTCACAAAATGTTTGATCATTTCTTACGTACTTTGGGCAACCGCCACCTTACAAAATTGTAGTCGTAAATGAATACTCCAAAAATTAATCCAACCAAGTAAGGTGTTAAGCGCATATGCGTTTTAATGTAGTAATCGTAGAAATAAGCCAGATCCGTAATTATGCGATAGCTGCGAGTAGCGGAAAACAAAATTTTTGTAATGGATTACAGTTCTACGAATGCTTTTGCTTTGTGACGGTTTTATAATTTTAATTCTTTGTTTGTAGATATAATATTTTATGGTGCCATTGATCAACATTTAATTAACAGAGCTTTTTTTGTTTGCGAAATTATAATATACTATATATGTTCGTAAAATTATGTTGTACTTTTTATTATAAATACATAACAAAAATATATAATTATTTTTCTTTGACTTTTACTAATGTCATCATTTTTATATCATTAAAAAATTAATGTAAAAATTTTATAGTTGATAACATTTATACTTACTAAGGAAACACCTTCATGAAAGGATCTGCATTGTAAAAATATGTCATCCAAAATGGTGGAATACCACTTAAAAATATTAATATTAAGATAAAATTATAGCCTATTTTTCGAGGAACTTTCCAAAAAATATAAATTATTAGAGGCGCTAAACTGGAGCACTGGAAATTAACAGCTAGAAACCAACTTTGAAGCATGCACTAGAAAAACAATTTTTGTAAAATGTTGTTTCTTTTTTTCATGTTTATTTTAATAGTTATTTAAAAAATAATATTAAATTTTTTAATTTGATTGACTTACTTGTTCATTTGAATTCACATAATTGTTAATATACAATAAATTAGTCCACCAATTTTGTTTACAATTGTGTCCATTTAGCGTCACAACGTGTCGTTTCCAAAAAGGACCTGATCCTATGCTTGGAAAAATCAGTGCATTGAAAAATATTATCACACAATAAACAGGAGTTAATCTAGAAAATTAGAGAAAAATATATTAACTATGAAAAAAAAAGTTTAGAATTTGTGTAAATAAATTGCATTTAATAATTAAAAATTATACCTTATATATCTTGATAATAAGTTTTTAAAATAGTTTAAATTCTTTTTATTGTCTAATTCTTTTAAGAGATTATAAGCCATCAAAAGACCACTGGCAGCCAGAAAACCGTCTGTTAATACAGCTCCATTTTGAAATATCATATTTCTACTTTTATAAAATGCCTGTGAAATAATTAATTTAACAATGAAAAAAAAAAAATTATTTTTGAAAATAATCTATTATAGAATCGATTTAAAATAATTTACATTTAAATGAAAACTAATTTTTCATTGAACAAACTAAAAACATAAAAAATTTGCATACAAGTTTTTTCAGTACTAATTTGGTTAGCATATATTTTGAAATTCATTTTCGATTTAGCTAGTTTTAAATCAAATAAGTATTAATTATCATTATCAATGTAAATGTATTCAAGATTACTAAAAATAAGCAGTACCAATTCAAAATCTCGTGCATTAATTACTGGATTACTGTAATACTGAATGCAACTATGTCCAAAAATTATAGCAACCATTCCGAGAATACGAATTCCATGAATACTGTCAAGTCCTCGATGAGCATAATTGTTAGTGAAAATTTCTTTACAATTTTGTCTAATTGAAAGGCAAGAAACCATATTATATTTTATTCCACTTGTATCTTTTTCTTTATTTCCCAAAGATACATCGTAATATGTTGCACAAATTACAATTAGCATCCAAAACAGAAGAAGTATCCTGCATTAGAAAATAAATGTAGTTTAAGGATGATAATTTTAAAATAAAATTGGCAAGACAAACTTTCATCCATTACGAATTTGATACACATTATTAATATATTAATTTAACTCAATCAAAATTTTTAGTTTATCTTTATCTTTTTTTCAATTAAATTTAGTTCTTAATATCTTTTGTACATACGTAATTTAAATTATAATTCAAAAGTAGACCACAATAATGTAAATTATAATTACCCAAATAATTTTCCATAAAATGTTAAATGTGTTTCTTCTTCACGAGTATGGCAGTCTTCTTCATCTATTGAAACTGTAATATTTAAATTAATTTGATTTCCAAAATCAATTAATGACTCTTGAAGAATTTGTTGTATATCTTGGGCATGACAGGACGAAGGAACACAAAGGGCTAATTCCAGTATGTACCTTTTTATACGTCGAAAATCACCTCTTTCCTGTTAAATAATTTGTCAATTGTATATATTTTATAAAATTAATTTCATATTAAACGCAGTTATTTAAAACTATTTAATTATCTTTTTACTTACAACTTAAAAAAATTGCACAATGAAAAAACGAAAAATCATACAAACACCTTAATTGCTTCCCAGAATGATCCATGAAAATCAAAATGACTGTTCAATTTTGTGTTAGTTTTTAAGACATTTCTTTGCTCATACTTGATATTAACCAAACAGTAACGGCCATATAATTTTGATAATTGACCATTAGTTGTTACATTAGTAGCTATTCTGAAGCACTGATCAAAACTTCCTAAATGTCTAGTGTGTCCATCGATTGTTCCATAAATATTTTTTGCAGAAGAATCAAACACTAAAATAAAAATAATAATATGTATAAAATTAAAACAATATCTATGTTCATAATTTTTTAGCAAATTTGTGAGTTTTTACAGTAAATTTAAGATGAATCAACATAAATCTTAACTGTTTATTATTTATAATTTATATATATTATTTATTAATTAAGAGGGAATTTGAGCTATAAAATCAAATGATTGAAAAGTTACTTTCATTTATCTTAATTTTTTCTTTACAGAAAATTTGTTTGACTAAAAAATGTAAATTAAAAATTCTCCTAAATAATCTTTACATTGAAAAATAAAACATTTAAGAATATCTTACTTTGAACAGCCCACAAAGCTCCATTATTTAAAGCTCTGTAATACAAACCAAGATGCTTTTTGCAATTATCATTAGGAAGAGATTCTGTATTTTTCAACAGTAAAGGGAGCGATGGCATTTGAGTAAACCATAATACTTCCGAGTGAGGAGCACTTGAATATTTTTTATGTAATGTACTGTTTCGTTGAACTAAAACTTTATCAGCATATATTAGACTGATAAAGTTCAATAAAATACTTGTCACACGAAGTTCCATTTTTTATTTTAACACAATCACACAAATTAAATGCAATAATTCCAACACTTTTCATAATACTGTGAGCATGTTACTTTATTTATAATGAACGATTCAATGTTTTGTTTTATCACTGAAGGTGATGTTGAATCCAATTATGTCAATATTTCACAATATTCGATTTCTGTATTCATCAAAATATGCACATACAATAACCGCTGACTCCTCATTGTCATTAGTTTTATGTCTCAATAAGACAATTTTTTATAGTGGAGTTTAATGTTGGAATTACTTTTTTTTAAATTTACATATTTTTATATATTTATTAATTTAATGATACGAAAAATTCTTTAAGTTTTTGGATAAAATATACTTTACATTTAAAAAAAATAATTAAATGTTTTTTAAAGTTTCACATACGTTTTATTAAAAATTATAGTTCTTAATTTTAAAAATTACTTCAAACAAAAAACTAGAATGCTTGAGTTAAAAATTATTAATAGTTGTTTGCTAAAAGTAGAATCGAGGTATCTAAAATAAGAATAAATTATGCAATATGAAAATTAGAAACTGAAAACTAAAAAGTATTCAACTCTTTCCAAGTTAAAGATGAAAACAAAGATCGTATGGAAAAAATATAGAAGTTTATGATTAATTAAAATGACAATTATGAATGATCGATCATTTCTACAATTTTTAGAAAGATGATCAATGGCTTTATTGCAATTACACAGCTTAAATAAAACGTTGGCTGCAAAAATAGTATTTTTTTAAAATTATTTAAAAAATATTTCTTGAGTCTTGTATTAGTTTTAAAATTGTTTTCATAATAATTTTCAAATCTAAGCAAATAATTTATTTAGAAAGAACATTCACTACTTATTAATGGTTTAGTTCACAATTTGCACTCAAGATTTTCTTTCTTCATATTTAAAAGAAAATTTGCTAATATAAAAAAATATAGAATAAAAAGTTGAAGACAATTTTAAGTAAAATTTTAACCCGAAAATTTAAATCAAAAGAAAGAAAAATAATGAACCCAAAAATAAATATTGGTAAAAGAATTCAAATGTGTATTTCTCAAATATATATTGATACAAAAGTTTATTTTCATATTTCTGAATATATTTAAAATCTGTAAAGTGACCTTGATTTAATATCCAATTGATAAGTCTTTATATTTTCAGTAATTAAAGAGGATATTTTCCATAAACGCTTCCACTTCTAGTTTTACGTACTAACCATTTTTGAATCTTAATTGGTTCGTACAAAATTTGAGATATATTTTGAAAATTTTCTGACTGGCTTCTTTGTAAACAAACTTGACTGATGGGAAATTTTTCTCTTGCATATTCAAAATTGTAATCTCCATAAAGATTTCTTGTTTTTGGCAGTGTCTCTTTTAAAAATGAAAAACTGTTTGATGTCAGAGATCTTTTAGCATTCATAAAACTATAACAGTAACAAAATAAAATTGTAAGTAATACATTTTAAATTAAAATTACAATGTCAATAATGGACTTAACGATTCGTTAACTAATTGTGAGCAGCAGTGTTTTACTTCTTTGTATTTTAAATGTCTTTTAGGCATAAATATCAAAATAATGAAACATAAAACCAGTAAGGTAAAAGCTGCTACATCTCCTGGTAAAGTTTCTGACGAAGATGATTTTGTTGTTGAATAAAAAGTGTAGTCATAATTTTTAACCGACGACATGGGTGTATAATTTTTATAAAAGCCCTTTAAAAAACAAAAAATTATAATTTTGCTAAAATTTTGTTTCTCAATAATAATTACCTGCATGTAAGTGATCAATAGTTTATTACTTAATAATGCGTATCAAACCATAAGTAGTCCAATTTATCCATATCCGTTCATTGAAAAAGTCTTCCGTTTTTCTAAAATTTTTGAATAATAAATTAAACTTCAATAATATAATGTAAGCATTGAAAAATATTATAATGAAAATAATTGTAAATGTTTGCAAGGTTAGTTTATGCAGTAGATTGTCATTTTTCTCACTGAAATACGATTATGTTTATGATGAAAATAAGTATAAATAAGTTTTTGTAACTTTTTTTTGTTTACTAATAATAACAGTATAAACTCAGTTGGGCTATTATTCGTAACATTACGTACATTTTCCAATTTATATATATATTTGTCAAAAAATTTTAAATAAATGTTGTAGTAAAATAAAAAAATAAAAATTATCATTAGCAAAATTTGTTTTATCTACTGTTACTGGAATAATAATCTGAAATTTCAATTACTTTCCAGACATATTTATCTCTTAAATTTCAGTTCCACGGAACTTAAGGGAGCTCCATGCCAAAATGGCTAAAATCGTTATTTTTTGATGAAATGATTTGATGAATTACTGGTGTCTGAAATTTAATAATGGCCAAGTTTGATCACATAATCTATTACTACCACAAGTAAATTTGTTTTGTTCAAAATAAATACATTTTTTCAATAAATGTATTATAAGTAGAGTGCATTTATAATATTGGGACTCGCGGAATATAGGGAAATTTAAGATGGATGCTAGTAGTACACAAAATGCTTTATCCTGATTGGTTAATTCTGGTTATTTAAGGTGTACTACTAGCATCCATATTGAATTTCCCTATATTCCGTGATTCCCAATAAGTTTACATTGTTAGTTAAAATAATCATGTTTTTACTCGGACAGCTCATAATTTGCTCACTGGAAATGAACTCGAAAAATGAAATTTATTTATGTGTTTTAGACATTATTTGATCACATGTCCTAGAACTTCATGAAACCGTAATATTATTTCTGTTCACAAGCTAATGTTTTCCCTGCGTGTGCGGGAGGAGTGGCTTCTTTTCCTACTGTTTAGAGTGGGAGAAGGGAAAAATAAAATGTCAAATTTTTTCACCGAACAATAGTGGTAGAATAACCCACTTATCCTGCCCTTGTAAGGAAAAATATCGTACTTAACTTGTGGAAGAATTGATTTGGAAATGAAAAAGCTACAAAATTAATCTCATAATTTTTTTGTGAGAATTTTTGAAAATTTGAAACTACTTGGATATATTTTGATATTCCGAGTACACGGTGATATGTATTTATTTATATACTCTATCATAAATAGTTACGTGGTTTTCTACGTAGTAATTTATGATAGGGTATTTATTAACGGATCATAGACCCTCTATAAGTCAACAAGTACAGAACATAGGATGACAACAATAAAAAGAACAAAAACTAAAATAATAATAATATAAGAGGAGTGCCAAAAGCACAGATAAACTTGGGAGATCCATTGTTTCCAAAACTAAACTAAGTGGAAATAAAAATTACACTCTCGGAAATGGTCTGTTTGTAACAAAAAGAACGTCTTTTTTAATCATAAAACATTGATTGAAAGCAACAATTATTTTCTCTCCATGCAAATGTAACGAACATTATAGCGCATGCGTACACTTCTGTGCATTTAAAAGAGCAGGTTATAGCAATGTAAACAAAGCTAAGTTGACGACATCACGACAACCTGAAATAAATTCTGAATTTCGAAAAATCCGATTGTTATAAGCTTATTGTGAATAAAATGTGTGATAAATTTGATCTACTAAAAATTCTATGCCTGCCAAAATATAACCTATAATAGAAACTGGAATTTATATTCCATATAATCAGATCCAATGAAATGTTTTTGTCCCAAAGCAAATATCCACTTTGAAGTGAAAATATTATATCGAAAATGATTAGCGCTTGATTCAATGCAAAATACTTTCTGGAATATATTGAAATGATTTTTGTATAAACAGAATGCAATTCTGTTCCATTAATTAAATTTGTTTTGAGAGTGTAAAGATAAGTTTGCAGAGCACTTGCAGAAACTGCAAAAAAGTAAAAATATTGCGTTTGATATGAAAGAGCTGCAGAATCATTCTCATAATTCAGTTATGAGAATTATTTTATTGGTGGATTTCTGAAGTTTTAAATTACATTTAGAATTTGATATTAATGTCTTTCAATTTTCTGATATATTTTGATATTCCAAGTACGTGATTATGTTCTAATTAATTCAAGAAAGCTTTACAATTTTTCATATGTTTATTATGATAACTTTCGAATTGATAGATTGAATAATTATATTTAACTACGCGTTAACCGAGAAAACATTGGACAGTATTCGTGAAATTCAAATCTGTCATCAATGATTTTATTCATAAACTGTATTTTTTACCTCTTAAGAATGCATTTGTTTTTAAATATACCTAGAACAATATATAGTGGACCCAAGAAATTTAGACGCAATGATAAAATTTTTTGGATTCAAAAATATTGATAGCATATGAATTTTGTTTAGAAATTTTCATAACTGTAAGATATTATTTAAGTTTTTTTTTTTAACATTATATTGAATTAAATAGCATAATAATCAATTAGTAAGTATTTTTAAATGCAAATTTAATGTTTTTATTAAAAAAAAATATAAAAACCGTTCATTGTATAAATAAAATTTTCCTATCTTTCTTAATATCATATAAAAATGTCAAGATAGTAGTTGACTAAAAAAACTTTTCGATAAAATGTTTTAAAATAATTTCGATATATGAAGAAATAATTAGCATATAGGTCAATATTTTTCTGAACTTAAGTGAAGACCATCCTCTGCGAAAAAGTCTCTCGAATCATACTTTGAAACAGGTGGTAATTGAAGAAACATTAGAATATGTAATTTCTAAGATAAAATAGTATTTAGCTCACTAAAATTTATGCAATTAAAAATTTAATTTTTGTCTTCTTATTATCTCATACATTTTTTACTTAAAATTTTTTTAAACATTTAAAAATATAACTGTATTACAAAGACCCCAGTGTCCCAAAATGAGTCACACAATTAAGTAAAAATGATAGATAATATTTTATTGTTACTGAACTTGTCTCAATTTACAAAGAGTAATCAGTAATTTATTGGTTGTTTCTTTAATAATTGAAATAAAAAATTATTTTTTAGTTATATTAGATTTTTATTATTGGCTATTTAATAAACACTTAGAAAATTCAATTTAATTAATTCAATTACTGGTTGAAAAAAAGTAATTTTTTGAATAAGATGGTGAAAGCCATGCACTGCTAATTGACAAAAAAATTATTATTTAGAACTCCTTTTTTAATTGCTATTGAGATTTTACGGAGATCATTAATATTATATTATAAAAATTACATTCTCATCTAAATGCTAGCTAAAATGTCATACAATTGTCTATTTATGGTATTTGTTTGATTAGTGTAAAGTAGAAGTATTTTTGAGATATTAGTGCAATACAGTTTTCAAAAAAGAATTCAATTAAATTACAATAATACTCAGTCCTTCTCTTTTCAGAATAATTTATTGGAACTCTCTTGATTCCGAAATCTTAATCGGCTTTTGATTCTCATTTAGTTTAAGTTAAAGTTAATCAAACCAAAAAACGTAAAGCTAAACGAAATCAGGGACGAAGATACATTAATGTTTTTGGAAAGAAGGTGAAAAGCAAGAATTTTACATTAATAACATGTTGCAAAAAACAATGTTATAAAAATTTCAAAAAAGATGAGCAGAAAAATATTTTTGATCAGTTCTAGCGAACTGGATTGAAAGATCAACAGGATACATTTTTAGTCAACAATATCACAGTACATCAAATTAATTGACCAAGCAAATCGATACAATCAAAACACAGGACTGCTCAATATAAATACTCATTTTCTGCAAATGATTCTTCGCACCATGTTTATCAAGCTTTATTTATGAAAGTTTTACAAATCACCAAAGGAAGAGTGTTGATAGTACTACAAATGAGAAAATCAGGTAAATTGTCAATATTTGAATAGTTATAAATATTTTCTTTGTATGTATGATCTGTTTTATATATATTTCATTATTCATATAAGTTAAAAGTAAAATTAAAAAAAATAAACATAAAATAAATTGGAATTAAAAAATCAATTTTGTAATATATTTTGTAGGACAAATTATGAGAAAAGAACAACATGGCAAACATTCAAACCGTCTTCATCGCATCCTCGAAAGGAACTAGCGGCTCATTGAAGAAAATTGGGCATCAATTCTACACAAACCAGCTCATTATAGTAGAAAAAAAACAACACGCAAATATTTTTGTAGTCCAGCTTTAATTGTTCCAAAATTATATAGGTCTTTCAAAGAATAATGTATTTTCTCCGTCTTCCCAAAAGTGATGTTTGTGATTTTCGTTCTGAAATTTGGATAAAACTTGCTGTTAGTCCTAACCATAATATAAAGGATTTATACAACAAGCATCTTCGTAGAGTGGAAAAGCATACACTACCCGCCATAAGTTCTTGGACACTTTATTAAAAATTGTTGTATTTGAAATTCACTATAACTATGGGACAAATCTATAAAAAGGTTCGCAATTAAGCATATCCAGTTTGAAGAGTCTAAACCGATATTGAAACTAACTTGTCCCCTACCCTTATTATCATACCCCTCAAAAGTAGCTATTTATTGAAAAAAATAGACTGCAAAGAAAGTCCTGCCAAATCGTGAGAAAATTTTTTTGGCCAATTTACAGTAAAGAGTCTTAAAATTTGGAGTCTTAGGTGCATTAAAAATAAAAAAAGTTTGATACCGAGATATCTCATTTTTAATAGAACTAGTTTTTTCCACGTCTTAGTATTTTTGTAACACTCTGAACTTTAAAATTCAAAATAACTCAAAATGCTAAAAAAAATCACTTAGTGTGTTATTCAATCCGAGTCTTCAATTATTTACTTAGCAGTACATAATTTCAAGTAATATCTGCTTAAGTCAGTCCCTGCAAGTTATATTAGATATTGAAAACACTGAATAATTTTGCGAATTGTAAGGAAACCTTATTAAATTTATATGTGAAGCTTGTAATTTGATACCACTTACTTATTTATTTAGTTTAAAACTTAATTAATTACTTGATTCTTATAAAAAAGCATAATAATTGTCAATAACGTAACGGTTACGTATCGCTGTCATAACTTTTGTTCTTAAAAAATCTTTTTTTATTATTTGATTGTTTATTATTATCTAAAAATAATTTTGTTCGCACTTGATTTCAAACAATATAGTTAAACGATAATTTAACGTACAAATATGATGTATTCAATTTTTTACGCATGCACCTCAGTTGTTAATGGTAATATACGTGTTGAGAAATATTAATAATAAATAAAAAATCATGTTTAACAACTTTTATGACAAATCTAACTTTTAAATGATAAAGTAAGTGGGATATACCTTATGTATCTTTTTCACTTAAAAGTTTTTTTTTAAAGATTATCTATGAACTAATAAATTATTTTTTATTTTTAATAATGATGCATTAATTTTTTTGAACTAATTTTTAATTTATATGTCAATTCAACTTTGTTTTGAAAACCCCTGTTCTCGAGCAGCCCCCAGTTATTTGCTACTACCCATTTTCTGGCAACTTCAGAATCATCAGCTGAGTCATTCTGTAGGACGTAGAGTGTCAAATAGACAAATGTGTGACGTAGTAACCACAACAGGAGTATTGTCAACTGTTTGGAAATTGCCATTTATTTTTGAGCGTTGTCGTTTATTGGAACATTTCAGTTTCCTTAAATATTGCCAATTTGGTTTTCCATTTTTCATCACTAATTATCCAATCTTATTTTCAGTTTGTCATACAAATTTTTCCTTTCAGTCTGCGTAAAATCAAATTTTTTGACATTCATTAAGTCAAAACTTCTTACACTTGACTTCGATCCAATTTCTCGTCGCCAAATGTTGTGACTGCAGTTAAATTTACACGTACAAGTAACAACAACATTTACTTTATTTATAAATCTCAATAATACACTTGACTTAGAATTATTTGAACTCGTATACAACAAAATTCGTTTTTAAAATATAATTCTTTTATGAATTAACAAGTAAATGAAAATGAGTAATTATTTTTTTTTGTTAATAAAGAAATGTTAATATACTGGGTTTTGCAACTGTAGGCCTTGATTTAGTGCATAATTATTGAATAGTTCTTTTCACAAATAAAAAATAGCAGGTACACTTTTATATTAAACTGCAAAAACTTTTTTTATTATACTATCATTTTCTTAACTAAATTTTTTGAGTCATCAAATAGTCATTGATAATTGATTATTCTCACTTGATTTAATATTTATGAGAAGAAAATGCTAAAGTGTATGTTATCATGTCAGAAAATTGGTATAAAGTTGTTGAAAGTTCGAATGATTGATCCGTAAGAATTAGGGTTAGTTTAATCCTTTGTAAAAACAAACTTTTTTATAACTTTGTGAGTTAACTGCACGTTTCAACAAAAATTATTAATTAGAATTTCTTCGTTGATTAAAATTTTATTTATTCTTTTCTATTTGCAAACTGTTGTGTTGTATAATATAATTTTACTCTTGCTTATATATTCTCGATAAAAAAAAGTAGGAAAAAACATACAGCTAAATCTAGAAAATTACATTATATCCTTATTCATTTTGTAAAATGTTAAAAAAAGAGAAAAATGACAAACTCAAAAATAAGGCAAAATATAACAATTCTTCTTTTCTTTATTCATTTTTTCTTTATAAAATAACAGCTTGGCCTTGTGGTACCTGGCCTGTAGAAAAAGAGGATTTATATACAAATATAAAAGTAATATTTGCTATCTTCTGTCAGGTAATTTCTTCTGTTCGTTAATTTTATAAATATGAATAATCATCAATAAATATTTAGTTTTCAGGAGCAGGAATTTTGTTCACTGAAGTAGTATATGCATGTGCTGAAACGGAAACCTTAATAGATTATATAGGTTTGGGTGTTTGTGGTACTCTTGCCTTTACGAAGACCTTCGTCTTTTGGATTTATTCTGATAAGATGTTTGATATTATGGAATCAGCAGCTGACGATTATCTAAATATTAAGAATCCACAATATCTAAATATTATGAAGAAATTTTCTAAAATAGGAAGAACAATATTTTTACTTCAAATGCCCACTACTTATGTTTCAGCTCTTAGCTTTCCCATAAATGCTATTTTATTTCATTTTTTAGGTGTTGCAGACAATTTGTTACCCATGCAAACAATTTGCACAGTGAGCAATCTCACTGGATGGGAACACATTTCGGTTTTTTTCTTTCAATGTACACAGGTATTTTCTCATTTAAAAAAATCTTAAATTTGCATTTGAAGAGAATCCGCATATAAAGAATAGAATAAATATAATTTTAAATTACCCACATTGGTTTAAAAAGGATTATCACATTTTTTAACAAATATTTTCGAGAAAATAACTGTTAATCTGACGTATGTTTGACTTAAAAATTACAAAAATGTTGGAAAAAAATAATAATTAGTCGAACTGAAATTAGTGAATGGCATCACTAGGTTGTGGAACCAGTCTTGTATAAATATTATAAAATAAAGTATAATTTTTGACCCATATAAGTTTTGTTCTGAACACTTTACTTAATTCATTAGTGTGATACAGGATGATGTTTGACTAAAGACACTAAGCCATGGTGGTCTCATTTTATATTTTAAATTCTCCTTAAAATATATGGATAATTTGCATTGTAATTTTTAGCTATACAAAGATATTAATATAAAAAAGTGAAAATTCATTTTAGGAGTAATTTTACGTAAGAAATTCAACAGTGTGATTAATTTTTTGATAATACGACTTTTCGTGGTCATACGATTTTTAAAATAGTCAAAAAATCTCTCTGTATATTTGAAGCTGACACTTAACTTAGGAATGTTTTCAAATTTGTATGAAATAATTTATTTTGTTATTTATGAAATAACTCTGTAAGTTTTCAAAAACTTAAAAATTTCTTAAATTTACCTTCGGAATCACAATCTTCATTTTATATCTACTATTTAGGTATTTCATAAAAATTTTAAAAAATTCCTACGTATAGAATTCCTTGAAAACACCATTTATTCTCTAAAAAAATTTCACTTCACTACCTTTTATAATCTTTCAACTAAGTTATCCTTGTATCATTCATATTAATGAGCAATTGTTACATCATTGCTAATGCAAATTTTAGTATAAAATAAAGCATACAGAATAATACTGCGGTTTTACTCATTTTTTTCAGATATATTTTATTGCCACCGGAAATATTGGCCATGATTTGTTTTTCACTGGAATGATTATGCACATATGTGCTCAGCTGTGTATATTAGAAATTGAATTGTCAAAATTAGGAATAGATCCAGATCAAGTTGATTGTTGGAATAGAATGCTAAAATTAATTAACAGACATTGTGATCTTTTACTACTGACCTACAAATTAGACTACTCATTTTGGATTATGCTATTAATTCAGCTTGTACTTAATGGTGCAGTAATTACAATTTTGGGTAAATATTTATATTTTGTTGTATTCAAGAAAGGTTAGGGTGAATTATAACAAAAGCCAATTTTAGAGTTTTTTTGTTTTTTTTTTTTTTTTTTGTCTAAAATTTTTTGTAATTT
>JABFPM010003034.1:4652-15184 GCA_022817325.1 Idris sp. 1 HC-2018
AATTAAAAAAAACAAAATAAACAAAAAAAAAAAAAACACACACAAAAACACGTTTGGCGTTCAGACCAAGGATATCTGAATATCATTCTTTCACTTTTCAAAAATGTTGGCTAATTGATTCTACTTCGTGCTGCACAAAATTCAATATTAGTAATTAGACGTGTTATTATACTCAAATTATTATTACTCAAAATAGAAAAAGCAGCAATATATAAATTTAGGATGTGTTATGGGGTAATACAGAACTGAAGATATTGAAAAGAGGCTTTCTAAACTATTCTCTTAATAAAAAATTGTAATGCATATATTATTAACATTTATAAACAAAATAATTCGTGTAAAACTTATGCTTCTAAAAATTTTTTGTCTATTTTTTATTTTAAACGTCTAAGTTTTCGAATTGCATTAATTACATTTCATTGACATAATAAAACATTTGTTCTAAAAATTTCATGTGATCAATGAACCTTGCATTAATTTACATTAACCTCATTAAGTTTAATTTTATAATAATTAAAGGGCAATCTGGAAAAAAATGTAATTATGAAATTACCAATTTATTTTGATGTAATTAAATTAAATCAAAATATGAAAACGAACAAGATTATTATTCCCCATACTGTTTGCAAATTGAACTGTTGAACAAAATGCATCTGAGCCAAAAAAATTAAAGTATAATGAACACGTATTAAAATAGGCTCCCGTCTGCGTCCGGCTATGTTTATTGTGACAATAATTACGTTCCCAACCTCATCCGCTCATAAATACAGCGATTATCAGACTCACTTATTAAATTCGCGCCTCACTCCATCAGTCCGACCTTCGCGAATCCTTTTTCCCGACGGTCTTTTTTGCTTCTCTTTTTGCCGTCTCTATCCCTTCTTCAAGTCTCGCAATCCCTTCTCTTGTTGAAGGCAATACTGCCAATCCCAACGAGCAACTTCCTTTACGATCTCCCGATGCTAATTTCACGGAGCTCGCGGTTGTATCACAAGTCAGCTAGGGATCCCAGAGTTTAGGACTCCCTTCGCGGCGGCTTCACTGACGATGACGAGATGATCGCTTAATTTGGCCAACATCTGCCACGTCGCCGTTGGTTGTACATTTACGTTTGCTTATTTCTTTTTCTTCCTCTACTCTTCTTCAACTCCTTTGTTTTCATCATCTACTAACTTTTATTACTTTCAAATCTTACAACCTTTTTTAAGTTGTATATTTACAAACAAGTTAATTTTTTATATCGAAATTTATCATTAGTTTTTATATTAAAATTTAATTGTGCGTAAAAAATAAAAAAAAACTATACAATTTGGCGAAGTTTATTTAGAAATCAGATTTGTATATGTTATTTTGCAAATCTTTCAAATCATTTTGCAAACTAATTACAAAATGATTTTTGAGATTTTTCACGTAGTATCTATAGGAAGATCATAAATGGTGATATATATATATAGTATGTTAATAGTTTTTTTGTTTCTCTAAATATTACCTTGTTTGAAAAAAAAATCCATGAGCTGTAGAATAATTTTTACAAATTGCATTTCATAAAAACTTGATTTCTGTGTATTGCACATTTTATAAATGTATGCTTTCATATATAAAATTCTATTAGCTCCAACAAAAAATAATTTTAATTCATAATTGATATATTCAGATTAAAATTACCATAAATTTAATATTCTCAAAAAATGAACTTCTTATTGCTACCAAGAGTCAGTGACCATTAAATTAATATCAGATATACTAGCTGTAGACATATGTTTATACAAGTAGAAAGTTGACACATTTCTCGTCTCATTGAGAATAAAATATTGTTATAAATAATTGTACACAAGTTAAGTGTTAATGGATTAAGCCATAATACTTGATCGAATGTTGATTTGCTATCTGTTGTAAATAGGTATCAACAAGATAACTGTTTTAAATAAATATAAATGATTCTTCTTTAAATTTATTTATATTTTTTAAGGCGCATAGATCACATAAGTACACGAAAGAAGGAACTTAAAGGAAAAGTTTAATATTTGAGTTGAAATTACAAATTTCAAGTTGATCTATAGATTTGTTAAAAAAGTGGGTTAATTTTGGAGAAAGTTAAACACTTGCAAATTTTCTCCTTACTAAGGCAGTAAATTTTTAGTTGTTCCTACTTATAATAAAAAGTATCTTTTCCGCTCTCGTATGGAAAAATACCTTATATATCAGGAAACGCGAAATTACTCATTGATTTCTTGCAACACTTGTGGCTCCATCTCGTGCTGCAAGTGAGAAAATCGCACTTTTTCGCTCTAGTTGCATAGTATACTATACTCTTATACAACTTTAATTATGGTTTAATTGCATGCGGTTAATTCACGGTTTCAAAACGGGATATAACTATATTTGTTCTAAGTAATAGAGTAAACTAACTTTTAATTAATGTAGAAAGTGAATACAGACAGGCTATTTATTAATACCATTAATACTGAACTCACTGACGTACGAAAGTCCGAAATCGTTTTTTCAGACTTACTGAGGGAACTGTTTGTCCGTATGATAGAGAGTCGAAGTGGGGAAAACAGCCGGCGTATTATGAGCTAATACTGATTTTTTAAGTGAATTTAAAATTTTAATGCTTGATTAACATTTCTTCTAAAACTTGAATTTTAAAATACAAGACAGAATACTCATCAAGTTTGCAAGCAATTTCTCTAATCTGTTTGAATGAAATTTGAAACGCATATTCTATTAAGTCAAAATGTCTAGGTCCACGCGTCGCGATTTTTGGACAAGGTTCTGTGAGAAAGAAAGGAATATAGCAAGTTGAAAACAGTCCGGCTTTGATGCAGCAAGCAAAAGGGCCCCGTTGGCAAGGTGGGCTTAGGGGATATAAGTGGAGAGAGGAAAGGATGAAATGAGAAAGAGTGTAATAAATTGGCGGTGAGATTATTCTCGACGTGCATTAAGACGTCAAGCGGCGGCGAGCGCCTTAAAAAGTACTGCTCCTCGACACCTTCTGCCAAGCGGTTTTCTCCCACTTTTTCTTTTCTTGCTGTTATACTCGTCTTCTACGTCTTTGGTCTTTTTGCTGTATATGATAAATAAGTGTTTATGCGTGCATTTAACACACACTCGATTTTACACGAATCTTTGAAAGTGTGAGTTCTCTTCTTCCTTGTCTGCCTGATCAGGATCGTTCCACTTGTTTAAACTTATCTCTTTCTTCTGCCAAGAAGCGAGACCTCATCAGGCAAGGTGTGAACTGGTCCATCTGAATTTGTTAACTTTACGCTTAGCTCGTTCCGTTGCGTTGGGACATACGATTTACTGCATAAATCGCGCCCGAGGTACACTTATTATGCTTGATAAAGTCATGATTATCGGTAACCACGCATAAAAGATCAAGACACTTGTATCTGTTTTCCAATGAGTAATCTTGCAAAATTATATCAATTAAAATTTACTCGGCTTTCTAATTTTATTTTAAAAACAATGAGATAAATTTCAAATGAAATAAATAAAAACGATTTGCATTTTTATAAACAATGAGAAAAGATTCAATTTAAGAAAAAACATATTTATTAAACATCATACCAAAAGCTTGATCATGTTGATGAATATATTTTTTATTGATTTTTCTTTGCATATCAAATTATTTAACATAATATAGCTTATTTGTATAGAACTTCAGAAAAACTGATGATTTCAATGGCTATGAAATTTTAAGCACAAGTTACATAAATATTATTTTAATAGCAAAATGAAATAAACAAGTTCCAAACCAATAATGGAATTTCTATGAACTTTTACTGATTTGAAAGTTGTGTCTTTTAATTTTTGTACTCTGATTAATTGGAAAATTCAAGTTAATTGAACTTGAAAATGTCTTTTTCAGCGGAAAAATTTTCGTCTGTTCCAGGAAATACATTCCAAATAGCTAGATTGCTCCATGGATCATATTTATTTCAGTTTTAACAATTACCGATGACATGCAAATAACTACTGTTTATTTATTTTTACCATAGCACATTATAAAAGTGAATTTACATTTTTATGAATATATTCAGGAATTATATATACAAACTCGTTATGTCATCTAACATGATATGGACAGGTCCAGTAGTTGGTGTACAAATCACCATCATTACCTAACAGATTTTGACGGCTAAATAAAAGTAATCACAGTCGATAACGCAAAGTATTTATGCGAAAACGAGCTAACCATGAATTTAAAAATCAACCCCGTACCATGTGGCGCAAACAAGCCTTTTCAACTGCATCATTTTTGTTTGTAGCCATTTGCATGTTTTTTCGTAAAATATTTGAGGTTGCACATCAAAATCACATTCTAAACACGCAAGAACATTTATCAAAGCAGCATAATTTTTCTAGGGAAACAATATTTTCAATTCAATTTTATATATTTTAACTAAAAATTCATTTTTTTATGTAGTTAAAAGTTAAAATATTTAAAAAAAATTTATATTTGTGGAACAAATAAAGTTTGTGGATATGATTTTCAAGTGTCTATATAACTCATATAGAAATCACAAAGTACATCCAACATAGTTAGCATGTAAAATTATTATACAATCTATTTTATACCTTACATTATTAAAATTTATTATCATTTATTAACATTTTTTACGATATGAAATGATAAGATTAATTTCGTTTTATAAGTCTTATTTATATTATAAGATATATAATCGTCTTATATATAAATAAGAAAACTTTCAATGCAAATCAGTAAAACATTTCAAGATCACGTCTAACACGTAAATTTGATCTGCACTAAATTCCGATAAAATGTAATCTCATTTACTCATACAAAACCTTTTGATTTCACGTTGATCTATGGTTTCAATATAAAGTGTATAACACTTTTCAACAATTTTTAATACAATCATTTTAAAATCCACAATACAAGACGAAATCGTGGTATACAAATAAGAAATATAAGCTTAAATTTTTTAATATAATATAAATTAGCTTTTGATCATGTTGGTTGAGCAACAACGATTTCTGAAACGTTACTAAGTAATAGTTAGAGATGAGTCTAAATATGTTTATTGAAAAAATAATTACCGTAGAAGCGGGTGAAGCGTAACAGGTTCGCGAAGCGGGACACTTACGTTTTCTTTGCTACTATTGGTGCTAAAATGAAAATCGCTCGCAAATGTATACGTTTATTATTTGCGTTTATTATTAAAAATATTCTTTCATATAAGGTTCATTCTTTCAATTCGTTTTAAAATTAGCACAACTAATGTATAATATAGCTTAGAATATCAATTTGATAAAAAAATGGAAAAAATTGAAATTTTCTGATCGAACTAAAAAGCTTCAATTTGTTTCTATAAAGAAGGTTGTAGACAAAGTTTTGATCTATTTTTTTAAAGAAGTATGTACCGATGATGAATTATTGTTAAAAAAACATACAAAAATTAATTGTTATAAATAAATTATTAAAAATGAAAAAAATTAAAAATAAGTGGGACGGTCAAAATTTGAAAAATATCAATAATGATTTATAATAACGGTAGCATTTACATAAAACTTAATTTCCTGTACACAAAAATATTTACCGAAAAATAGTTTTAAATATCAATAGATCATATAATGATCTAAGTTTTTTAATATATAAAATAAATACAGTCTAGTCAATAAAATTTAAATCCGTGTATACAGATAAAAAAAGTAATTGAACCGCCGTTTTTGGGGAAGAAAATCATTTTAAAATGATATAACTCTTTCTTTTGCTTTAGAGTTTCTTTGTGATTTATTATTTTTAAAACATTTATGATTGTTATTGTTGACAATTAATTTACACATAAAACTTTAGAGTCATTCAATTTTTGAACATTTTATAAAAATACAAGATAAAAAAAATACAAATTCAATACAGCTGCGACAAAGTTTTCGTCAATCTTCATTAAAGAGACATATATTATTTTGAAATACAAAAATGGACCGTTCAAATTAACATACAGAAATGCCCTATTTCATATATATCAAGCTGGATTATTGATTTTGAACTATAATTTTATTCATATTATATGAATAATAAACACATTTATGTATTTAACAAAACAAAAAGTAAAATATAAAAATAATTGTATTGCAGCAGTTATCCTGAACAAGCATGGAATGAAGTGGAATTTCGGGTCCGTAAAAACTGAGTTGATCTTGTAATTTATGAATCGAAGCTAGAAATTAAACTAAACGACATTTTACTGTCGTCGATTCCTGTATTACAAACTTTGTATTTTCATAATTTTGGCATTAAAAGTCAATTATGCTTTTAAATTTCCATTTCCGTCTTCTTAATATTTTATTTCTTGTGAACAAATTTTTTTGAATATTTTTACACCGTTTCATTCAAACTATAATTTAAATTCTTTTTTTACTTTTTTAGAAAACATATTAGGTCGAATTAGTACCAAAACTTTGTTTTTTGTCCCACTTTCAAAAAACACAATTTCAAAAGTTATTAATTATTTTCTTATTTCAACTTTTATCTTCTATACTGTAGCCTTTGTCGCCCTAAAATATCTGTTTCTTATTTTTGGCTTTTTATAAGTTAGAAATCAAATACTAGAAAATTGGGATTTTTTTATTAATTTGTTTAACTTGCTAAATTCAAATTTTAATATATCATCAGTTAGTATTTATGATTTTCATAATTAAGGGTACATCCCAGCAGAATGGCTAAAATAAGGAAAAAGGAACCCATTTATATGACTCTTTTTGTATAGATAAATGCAAATAATTTTTTTTATTCAAAAGCTTAAAGTTTCAGCTTCCAAAACCTTTAACGAAAACATATTTTACTTGATTGTAGCGGATGTAACACATTGAAAGTTAAATAGTGCCTTTTTATAAAGAATATTTCAAACAGTCATATCTCCTCTAAAAATAATCGAAAAACCAAATTTTTTGTTAATTGTTCAGAATTTTACAGGCTTCAAAAGTCTGTAATGAAAGCATATGGATTTATAGATAAGAAAAGTGGTAGGAGCCATTAAACATATTAAAATTTTATACGAATTTGATAAATCATGTTCGGATATGGTATGGGCAACAGTAAGAATTAAATATTCTAGTTTTCGATTCTTGTACGATTTTTCAACTTCAATCAGATAAATTATTAATTTATAAGTCGCTCGGCCATTGCATACCATACACATCACCATCATACAAAATTTAGTTTTTTTGAATAAAAATTTAATATGTTCAATGAATTTTATCAATTTTCTTATCTAAATCCACATTTTTGCTTAAAAATAATTAAAGCGTAGGGGATATATGACAGTTTGAAACTGTCTTCGTAAAAACGCACTTTTAATGTGCTTCATCCGCTGCATTCAAGTAAAATATTTTTTCAATTAAAAGTTTTGAAAGCTGAAACTTCAGGCTATCAAAAAGTAAAAATTATTTGCATTTATTTACAAAAATTACAAAGATATTGTACTTTAAATACGACTAATTTTAGGTGTGCTTTAGGGTGGTCCTTATTTTGGCAAGTGTGAAATTTTTAAGTTCTCACCCCAAAATCTTTTATAGTTTTAGAAAAACAAAAGATTCCTGAAATTTGAAAGGTTCTGGAAGAAATTAATTCTTGCCACCAGGATTTTGAATTTTTAAATACAATTTAAATGTGCATTTTTTCTATTTTTTTGATTAAATGCAATAACTTCTATCATTTTTAATTTTTACTTAAAAACTTGTACAAGATTTTCAGAGTCACTGAATACGATTTTGATTTAACAAACAAATTTTTTTAATTGGCAGATGCCAGGAGCTGTCAAGAGTCACTTAATGTAACAAAAATGGCCGAATGAGAGCCACTATCGTAATTCTAGTAGATTTTCATGAATATTTTAACTGTTATTCAATCATATTTATAAATTCAAAAAAATAATTTTAAATTTGAAAAAATAAAATATGCAACTAAATCATGTTTTGAAAAATATAGATATAGAACAATTATTATTCTACGAGAATGATGAACAAAGTTGATTTGAATATTTAACATTAGTTAATAATAGTCAGTAAGTTTTTATTGTCGGTTTTAACTAATACATGTTCACGACGTTTCGGTTGAAAGCTTTCCAACCCTTTTCAAAATTGTTGTTAAAAAATAAATTATAATGATGAAATTCGACAAGCATCTTATAAATTTACAAAAAGTTTCGTTACAATTATGAAAAACTCTTAACTTAAATAGTTAATGTGCATTAATTTGTTCAATTGTTTTATCATTTTATTATTTTAGAAAGTTTTTCCATGTCCTATTGGGTGTTTAAAGGTGAAAAAAGTTGATATACATCTTTTAAAATTATGTAATTAATTTGTCTAATTTTTGATTAATCATTGACAATTAATTAATTTAGAATTCATTTGTAATATAATTGATAAACTTGTCATTGATACCTTCAAGTGTAAAATATAATTAAAAAATAGAAAATATTAAACTAAAAGCTAGAAAAATTCAAAACAAGGGTTGCCAACTTGTGAGAGGATACTGATGTACTAAAGATAACCAGTGTGCTTCAAAGAGTTCCAAGAGCTTCAAAGAGTTTCAATGAGTTTCAAAGGGTTTTAAAAAAAGTTTTAAATAGTTTTCGTGTGTCGCAGTATTGGGAACTTTAGATCTCACGACATTGAGATTATATAAATTGCTTATGAATCATTGTTTTATTTATTTGTTAATTTTTACACTTTTTCAATAGTGTTTTACTCTCATAATGTATGATATACTATTTCCTGGTAACTCTTAATTAACAATGATTTTAAGTGTAGTTAGTGTCTGGCCCAAATCAGTAATGTCTTATTTTCTCTGTGTACAAACAAGTTTTTAATTATGTGTTATGCACTCTTCAAGTTATTAATAGCATATGCCCTAAATGCATGGGGTGAAGCATACGAGAATTCGTCGTAGCCTAGCAACATTAAAGAAAGATTAATTGAAGTAATGTATAATAAAAAAAGCTTTTTAGAGAAATTTTAGTTACGGAAAAAAACGTAAGTTTAACATTTTTTTATTATATTATAATATAAGTATAAAAAATTATAATATTACTCAGAAAATACTTAGAAAAATTTAACATTTTTAAAATGTAAGTACCGGGCATGCATTTGTATGTACTTTTGAAGCTAGATTATTTTTATGAATTTTCTTGGTCCACTTTTAGCATATTTTCAATTAAATTTTCAGCATTCACAGAAATTTGTTTTCAAAGCGAAAAGAATTGTCCGTTTAAAAAATTCTTTTAAAACAAAATATGTTTAAAGTATATATACTTTTAAAGTAAAAGGACTATTTTTTTGCTCTAGAATTATATTTCTTTTGAAGTAAAAGAAATATTATAGTTCAGAATAATAATTATGAAAAACCAATTATTTTAAATCAAAGTGAACAGATAATAAAACTTATGTGGAAAAAATTGTTTATTTCTTTAATCTTGTTACAAACGCAAAATTGAAATAAATTACACAAATTATAATGGGCATAGTAAATTCTTGCCGAAATTGATATTCATGAAAAAGTTGTTTAGATAAAGATAGTTCGAACTCCGCCGAAATAAAAAAGTCAGTAAGATGTTTTATAAACAATTAAAATAAATAAGTTATAAATGTTAACATTTTAACGTATAATCAGTGACTATATAAAATTGTTTTTTAAATTAAGATACAACTAAAAAAATCCGTTTAAATCTATATATTGTAACAATTCTGTTTATGAATTTTGAAAATTTTATATATCAATGATGCGCATCATTTTAGGTTGTTCTTTAATAAAAGTAAAAACTATTGAAACGAAAGAAAAACAGTAAGAAGAATCAACAAATTGTCCATCTCTTTATTAATAGCGTCATATTTTCCATTGGTCATGTTTTACTTTTGCCTAGACGGATAGCAGTTTCTCATCGTTACGTATGTTCTAATTTGAAAATTTATCAATGCGTTCACAAAAGTGTGAATTGGTAGATGGGCATGGACAAATTCTTGTTTAAAGTGTGTATGGAACAATTCATACGCATTTGTAGTTTCTACACAAAGTTCTTCATTCAAGTCTGCCCAAACAGTAGGGGAAAATAGAACATCTTCAGAAAAATAGTTTTCTAACATATTATTGCAAAACACAATCACTTTGTCGTTCTCAGGTTTGATGCTCATAAAATCGCAGTTAGTTAAGAGCATGTCAAAAGTCTGCTGCAACGGAGTTTTTGTTTTATCAAATAATAATATGATTATTGTTCATTAGTAAAAAAGCGAAATATACCGGACTTCTTTCATTGTGGAAGTTTATTTTTGAGCAAAAGAAATGTCATTTTGAATAAAATTGAAAGTGTAGTTTCAAAATTGCGGATTTCTTACCAACTGTCGATAAAAAAATCGTAATTTTGAAATTACGCCTACAGTTTTATTCAAAATGACATTTCTTTTGCTCAAAAATTAACTTTCACAATGAGAGAAGACCGGTACATTTCGCTTTTTTAAAAATAATCAATAATCATATTATTATTTGATAAAACAAAAACTCCGGT
>JABFPM010003035.1:0-15180 GCA_022817325.1 Idris sp. 1 HC-2018
TGAGCTTCGTTGTTAATATATATTTATAAATTTGCTGTACGAAATATACATGTAGCAAAAACAAAGCATAAATATTAAAGTGATGCTTTTTATTAATTTAATCATTCATTCTTATTTATAAAACATTCGCCTTTCTAATTTATCGATTACTACTTTCAGGATTCACTCTAATAGTGACTTTATTATTTAAAGCTGATGCCAGTTTTTCTACATTCGTCTGCTTTGAGTCTTCCTCAGCTTTATTCACCAGTGCTTTATTTTCCTGCAAAAAAAAAAATAATCCAAAATTAATTAAAAATTTTTTAAACCCATTAAGTCCGGAACTGATTACTTTTTTAGATTAAATTTATCGAACTATCAGAATGTGTCAACAAAATTTTCGAAAAAATTTAAGCCATAATAATTGATTAAATAAAAAAATTACACTTAAAATCTTTTTTTTGAGAAAAAATGCCGTTTTTCCAAAAAAATCAATCATAACTTTTTGGGGTGAACATTTTTGAAAATTTTGTTAACACATTCTGAAAGTTCGATAAATTTTACCTCAGAACTGGTATGTTTAGAACGTTTTTAGTTATTATAGAAATTATGTGCGCTGAAAAAAATTAATCGAAATCCGGACTTAATAAAATACTTTGTTAACAAAGTTTGATAGTTACTTCTTCAGTTTTTCTTCGCAAATTTGACCTCTGAAGGGTGGCAGCCAGTTCGTTTTGCAGTCTCGAAGCAACAGGCTCAGATTTGACAGCAACCTCTTCGACATTTGTTTTGGCTTGCTGAGGCAAAAATTCCAGTCTCGAGGGCTGCTTGGTCTCGCCTTCGTAAGCGCCAATTCTGATGGCAACTTTTCCCACAATTTTTTGCTGATTATTATTATTGGAAGGAACCTTTATGAGGACATCATTGTTGCACTCAATGGTCGGCGATTTATTGACAGATGTCATTGTGGATGATGACAGATTTTGGGTAAAATAATGAGCTGGTGGTTTTGGCACTGGTGCAGGTGATTCTTTTAATTTGAATGACTCGATGCTCTGCATTTCTACAGCATCTTCTCTGGATTTTGGAGGCAGGGGTGGGGGAACTGGAGGACTCCTTTTTTCCTGTTCCTAAAATAAAGAAAGTTAATTTAGTTTTTTTACTTGAAAATTATTAAAATATATTGTAATTTATGTAATCAACATTCTTGAGTAAAAAAAGAAATTATTTTCTTACAAACGATGGATTATCTTTTTTTTAATTGTAGTATTCAAATGTCAAGTGCTCGATTATATACATAAGCTGCTTTCTGATAAAATTTACTAAAACGAGAGCAAACAATTTTTATTGTAATTATATGAGAATAATAAAATTTACAGCAATAAAAGCTTATTGGTTTTGATAAGAAAATAATCTATGAATTTTCTAAAAGTTAGAAGTACTAACAGTGTAAGGTGTAATTTTCACTAGCACACTTTTCTTTTTCTCAGTTTTTCGGTTCATTTTGATTTTACTTTTTAAATAAAAAAATCCAAATTTTAAATTTGACAAATTGTTTCATAGCTTATAATTTTTTTTTTACAAAAGAACATCAAAAAATAAAATCTTTAGCTAAGTTATGAAAATATTCTCTTGCATTAACTTTGCACTTGAATTTTCTTGCACTTTTACTTTGTTTTCAATGATGTAATGTAAAACGGTAGCTTCGATTCAGCGAACGTCATCGGCACAACTGAGAATCATGCTCGTGACTTGGAAGCGTAGGAGCTTCTCGCTATCACTACGTGTACTTTCCACAACTGTGTTGTGTAGGTTTAAAACAATATGTACACACTCAAGATCGATGTTCTCCACAAAAATGAATTAATTATAATAATTATTTGTGTTATATTTGCTAATGTAATCGACTGGATATTACTTTTTAATTTACAACTTCCTTTTTGATTAAATAACATTATAAACTAAAACTGAAATTAACTGAACATTTTTCATTCTTTTTCATTATAGTTTGTTACGTTTTATGCAAACAAAAGTTTAATTCTTAAAAAAGTTACTTTTAAAATAATACTTAATTAATACTTAGTACATTTTATTTACTTTCAGTAGCTGTTCAATTTTATTTTATTTTTTTAAATGAAAAGTGTAAATAATTTTGCAAGAGTGTTCATAATAATTGGTTGCAATTTTGCTAATGAAATTGTTTCCACAATCTCAGTGCAGTAATGATGAAAGAAATCGCACAATAATAGACCACTTAGAAAGAAAAGTCTAATCGTTATTCATTTGAACTCATACATCAATCACGATAACAAGTTATAATTATAACAGTTGAAGCATCATCGAAGATAGAAATGGGGAGAAAGTCGAATATTGTTCGGCTTTGCGAGTAGCGATTTTATTTTTTAACCGAGAGGCAATCTCTTTGAGAAACTTTTATACACAAGAAAGGGACTAGTCGTTTGGAACAACGTGTGTGTTTTACAGAACAAAATCATTTTTGCCTTGAAAAATCTTAGTTTCATGCAATATATATAAATACAAGAATCATTATGATTTATCGATTAAGATAAAATCTGAAGAAAAAAAAACAATTAAATCTGGTTAGCACGTGAGAATCAGTTAATAAATAATTAAAAATGCAAATTGTGGATGAGTCCTATTGTTTGTGTCAAAATAGATCCATTAAACTGTGTTACACGTTTTGTTATATAAATGAATGGTATTGTCACGATGATATTGAACAAAAATATATTAGCAGAAGAGTTTCATAAAAATATTGTACAAAAGAATTTGGATTATCTTAAAAGAATCGTAAATTAATTTCAAATTTGTAGTTGAAAAAATGCTAAAAAAAATTGTTTTTTAGAATTAAAAATTGCAAGTAATGTGTAGCACCATTTATTCCAATAAATAAATAGTTATCTTGGACAATTAATAAAGAATTTTATTGTCAAAGTCATCGTTGTGATAAGAACTGAAGTGTATTTTGCAAAATAATGAGCAATAGATTGTAAAGTTAAAATACAAAATTCCATTTTTTTGAAAAAAATAAATAAATAAACCTGTAAAGAATAAACAAGTTTTTTAATTCTGCTTCGTAATGGAATTTTTTTTTTTTTTTTTTTTTCGTTCACATATTTAATGCATAGCTGTCAAAGTTGACCTGTAAATGTACTCTTAAACAATGAATAATATCCGGTGTTTGATTTAAGTTAACATTAACAAAAAAGTTTTAATTCTGAAATAGTGTAATTATTGGAATTTAATGGCATTTTTAAAGCTTATCGTATTTCAGATAGTGCTCTTCAATATTGATACAAGCTATGTTCTGAAATACGGAAGATTGTGCATGGGATATCAGATTTTAAGATTATGCTTTTAATATCTTATTTTCCATCATAAGTCCTTAAAGAATATTTTACCGTCAAAGGAAAGTGCCATACTTTGAGATAATCAAAAAGTTCTCAGATCGTTTTATTATCAATAACTGAGTAGAACCCAATTATTATTTTATTTTATAGAAATTTTTAATTACAATTCTCAAATTTAATATATGAATTTTGTGATGTTACATTATTTTAATTAAATCGCTTAATTTTTTTGCTAATAATTTAATTCCAATTTTTTTAATAATCCACTTTAATTAAAGTATGTTTTAAAAATTTAAATATCATTATTATTTTAGTTGTATATTTGATTAAGATTTGTAATATGAAAGGAAAAAGAAATTATATGAAACAAATAATGTTACATACAATTTTTGTTTTTGTCGAATTTTTCCTATATTAAAATTTAGAATTCTATTTTTTATCATAAAATCATTCTAGAAAAATAAGCAGTAACGTAAATAAAAATTACCTGCTCAGTTAACTGCGTTCGTTGAGCATTACTAAACATTCTTTGATGGGCTCGTTTAAATTCTTCCATCAACTGAAAATAAATAAATCAATTCATAAATTAATTTTCAGCAACAAAAATTTAAAAATGGTAAAAATTGCTAATAAAAAAATTCTAAAAAACTCAATAAATTGCAGTATTTTAAAAGCTATGTTCAAAATCTAAATAAAAAGACTTCTTAAATTTTCTGAACAATATTTCGACAAATTTGAATATTATTTTTTTCGAAAAAATTATAATTTTTTCTCATGCATCCAACTCACTTTGTCATGAGCAACTTTGTGTTCCTGCGTTCTCAAATTTTCTGCATTTTGAGACTTTCGCAGTTCAATAACTTTGTCCATACTTCCATTACCTGCAGCTTTTAAGCTTCTCTGAAACAATTGTTTTCAAAATTACAACTCTATATATTCTAATATCAATTTTAATTTTATTCTGCAATATACTTTCTAAAAGATAATTACTAGTTTTGCTCGTCTCTGCAGTTCCTGAGTAATGGCAGTACTCAAATTCATGGTATCAGGGGTAGGAGGGGGAATTGGAGGACAAGGAGGAGCATTATTCCGGGCTATTTGCTCGGCAGTTTTGTTTGCCAATCCATTGCCAGGTTGAAATGGTATACTCGACGTGGGATCGCAGGACGACGTAGACAGAGACGATGACGTCGACGCCGAGTCTTTGCTGCAAGAGGACTCGAGACTCGACTCAGTTTCCGTTGAGCCTGTACTTCCCATTGACATTGTACTTCCCATTTGCATGCCCATTGCATTCATGGGTTTTACATCACCTACAAAAATAAAATTCACTTTTTTATTTGTAAAATAATGTACTTCAAAATAACAAAATTAAATATACAAACCCGCTTGCCACTTGAATGGTAGTGGTGGGGGCATACAGGGGGGTGCAGGTGGACATGTATTTTGATGGACCTCAACTGTGGTCACGGTTTTTTTGTCCTTTTCTAATGTTCTTTGAACAATTTCTCCTCCAAAACGATTTCCGTTTTGAGCATTTTCCTACAAGTAAATATTGTAAAATGAATTTGACTAAAATTCGTGATTAAATTAAAATACTCTATTTGCAAGTTTAAATTTTGTAAATAAACATAATTTTTTTTTATTAAACCCTTAGTTATAAGTTTAAATTCATTTTTGATTTTAGTTATATAATCATTTTTGTAAATTCATTAAATGTGTATTATCTTAAAATGTCAGTTTTAAAAAAAGTAGAAGTACAATTACTTTTTGACTAGAGTACATAATACGTTCCTCAGAAGGAGAATTGTAAACAATTTCACAAGAACTGTGCTGCTGCCGATAATCCGCACGTCGATTTATTTCATCGTGAGGATTTGCATCAAAATCATGAACTTCAAAATCCCTTGGTGCCACTGGATCGTAAAGTGGTTCATCCACCATATCATAATTGCTACGTTCCATTGGACTTTGACTACTAAACTGCGAGCCAGAATAAGGGTTCGGTCCTTGGTTTTGATTTATTCTTATGACAGTGGTGTTGTTGGGTTTTCTACTCCATTCGGTAGACTAAAACATAATAATAATTTAGCTTACTTTTTATTAAAGGTAAAAAAGAAAATCAATGAAATCTGTTTCATAATTCTTAAAAGTTATGCACATGAAAATCCTGTCCTCTTTACATACATTCTAAAATATTATACAATCATTGTTCGATCATTTAAATTGCACAATAAGATATTGCAAAAAAAATCTCTTCACCTGTTCCATGTGGTTCCATTCTGAAGATGCAGAACTGCTTGTGGATTGAGCAAGTGGATATCCGTTTCTAAAATAAAATACATTTGTTTCATTATAGAATTTTGTTATTACTTATTAAACATCAGAAAAGAATATAAAAAAAAAAAAATTAGAAACGAACAAAAGGAAAATCAAAATTACCGAACATTTCTGTTTATTTGTGACCTGTTTTCAGTTGCATGCTGAGGTGAGGACTTAAAGCTATTGTGTTGTTGCAACGGAGGTGGACTTCCGGTCATGATACTCGATGCATCAGAATCATAACCACTGGAACCACGCATCCATAGCGGCTCTGGGCAGTCGTACAAATGCGAATTGGGAATCAAGGGTCTGTTGACTATTAAATCTAATACTGCTGACGATCGCATCACTTCAATTGCACGCTCAAAAGGCAAGTCTGTCAGACGTTGACCGTTGCACCAGATTATTACGTCCCCAGCTTTTAGACCCGCTGCTCGGGCTGGTCCTCCTTCTCTTGTACCCTGAAATTTTGAAGTTTTTTGTATTCATCATGTATATTGAATAATTTGTATTAACATTTCTTGAAATGCAATATATTTGAATTATATTCAATCTTTCTTGAGAAGGATCTTCTTTTCAGTATAATTTGCATGCTAAATAATGAGACTGTGGTGTGGTATGTTTCATGAGAACGGAAGTATGTAAAAAATTCTGAACGTCACTATTAAAAGCAAGTTTAGAAGTAATGAACCGTACTTTAACTTTCTTTATACTTTTTTTAAAAACGTTTTCTTTTATGTATTTGAAAATACATTTTCTTTCAGAATTTAGTAAACTTTAACTCATATTATTTAGAAAACTTAAATGTAAAACTTTTGTAATTAAATAAATATTTTAGTATATGAGAATATTTACTTGAACTGTAAGTCCAGGTACAATTCCACGACAAACTCCACAGCCAAGTCGACCTTTTTCACCAACTAATACTCGAATTCTTATTTCATTACTTATGGCACCCACAGCAGCATCCCCATATTGTACTTGTTGTTGTTGTTGTTGAACCATATGCCATGTTACAGGATCATTTGGATTACTGTAAATTATAACAATTAAATCATTAATATAAGATTTTTTTAAAGACAAATTAATAACAGATTAAAAAGTAACTTATGACAACAAGTTAATCTTGAAAATTATTTTTGAAAAAATTATCTTCTTGACAGACTCAAGTTTTATTTTGTACTTTGATAATATCAAGAGTTTTTTGTCTAATATTCTGGAAAGTGTTGTCAGATAGTTTATTTTTTTCTTTTCGATTTTCATTTAAAGTTTATGTAAATTTTAATTTAGTTTCGATGTTTTCAATTATTTCAAATTTGTCATTTTTGCTAAACTCCTAAGTTTTGAAACTAAATTTATCACCCAAAGTAACTAATTCTTGAACCTCCAACGAAATTTCAGTATTACTTATGTTTTCTGTGAATTCCGATTAAAATTTGGATATTTTCGTTAAATAATGCATTAAATTTATTTTCTTTTATTTTCTTTAAATAATCATCAAACAGATTTTTTGAATTTCATAAAATTGATTCATGATATTCTCAGGTTAAGTATTTTCTAATTGTTTAATTAAAACTAAAAATTTTAAGTTAATCTCAGTAATTTGTTTAAGTTTATATCTAAAAACTTACTCTTTTACAGGAATCATTCCCACACCTGAAAAGAATAAATAAAAACCAATATAAAATGAGTATAATTATTACATTTTTGTATAATCGATCGAAATTTGTACATACTTCGAATTTTTAATACCAGAACCTGTTGGTTTTTTGCAAGGAGAGCAACTTCTTGATGTACAGCATCTTCGACCGGATATCCATTGACTCTTATTATTTGATCTCCAACCTAAGCAAGAAAATGAGAAACTATGAAAATGCAAATCATTTCGCTGGTTTATAGTAATTAGTTTTTACGACCAAAAACATTTTTGTATTTTGAGGCTAATTTCGGAAAAAACTTTTGTGTTTTTGCTGAATAATTTGGTAAAAAGAGTTTATGAACAGACAATAATCAAAGAGTGAAACCGAAAATAAAATATATTTTCGATTTTATGAGCGGAGAAAGTCTATTTGTGTTTTGTATCAAGTAGCGCATATTATCAAATTGTTTGTATCCGCGTTTTGGTGCAAATTTAAATATGGAAAAGCAAAAAAATATCTCTTAAATCACAAAATAATGCAAACATTATTTTCAAAACTATTATTATTCAAGTGTAAATTTTTATCAGTGATCAAATAATGTTGCAGGAAATTGCATAATCTATGTAAAATAGCAATCCAAAAAAAGTATTATAACTTTAAGTTCATGTGTTTGAACTAAATTTATCGTACCATTTAGTCTAATCGTAAGAACATGTAATAATTTTCTATTGCTGTTATGTAAAATGTTAGTCTTAAACTTGATATTGAGATGTGATTATCGGTTATAACATTAAATTAATCTAATGATTAATTTTATATTTCAAACCAGTTGTTTCCTTTTTTTTCAAAGACAATTCATAATTCCTTTAGGGCAAAAGCTAGTGTAAATTGGGGTATTATACAAATGTCACATTTTCAATCGGTTATTTCATGTTATCAATTTAAGATCAAGTTAAATTTGTATTTTATTTATTCAGATTTTTAGGTTGAATATTTGTATATTGATTTTGAAGTTAAATATGAAAATGTGTAAATCCATATGAGAGAGAGAGAGAGCTAAATCTTTTTATTCTTAATCTAACTTACCAACATAAAAATAGTAACTTTTGATTTCCGATCTAGTTTTTTTTGTTATCACGTATATTTAATTTCGTAGGTTTTGTATTTAAATTTCAGTTATATTGAAGAATAATGGAATAATGGTAAATTACTCTTAGTCCATTTCTGTGTGCTTCTCCTCCAGGTTGAACATCACTGACATAGAATCCCGCAGCATATTCGCGGCCACCCCGCAATGAAAATCCAAAACCAGCGTTTCCTCTACGCCGAAGTCGAACGTTCCTGGTGACGCCGATAACAGCCATTCTACCACCTCCATTTCCGTTTCCTGCGCCAACTGCTATCTGTGATCCACCGCAAACGCTTGATGCACTGGATGAACCGCCGGCCCTGCAAACAATCAACAATAATTCGTGATTAATTGTTAGCTATTAACACTGAAATTCAATAATAGCAATTTAATCTTTCTAGAACAATTTTTATGAACAAGAAACAAACTTGTTGAAACATGCTTTTGCAATAATCTCGTGTTAAAAGCTAAGTGTTTTTAGGAATCATATTGAGAGATGATTATTTATGTTCTTCAAAATGAAAAACTAAAATATTTAAGTTATCTAGATTTTATTTCGAATTCCTACTTATAGTAGTTTACAAATAAACTTGTTATGAGATTTACCGATACTTTAAAGGATTAAGTCTAACGAAATTTTGTTTTAAAAAATTCTTGACATTGTTTGGGAAAAATCAGAATTTATATATGAATTTACGGTTTCATTAACCCATTTCTTGCCGTTGATGCATTTTCGCAACATTACAAAAAATGTTCATTGATTAATAATTATGAAATTAGCTGTTCTACGGAAGAACTGCTTGGCAAAAAACGGATTTATCTCAATTATTCCAATATGATTTTTTGTATTGGGAATCCTTGAGAACTTTTAAGACGGGATAAAAAAATGTTTCTAACAATTTTCTTGCCATAAAAAAGGGATGTAAATGAGAAGAACGCATGAAAATTGCAAGGTATTTTAAACAAATTCTTATTTTTTGTCTTCCTTTTTTCTAATCGCAGAGGTAAATAAAACTGCACATTTTACGGAGCAGAAACTCTTTTGAATCGGATGAATGATTCCAATTAGTTTCTGTGTTGATTTCCTGCTTTCAACTCGATGAAATTATTTATGGAGTCAGAATTACCCGGTGAACTGTACAGAACAGATGCACAATCGTTCTGAATTAATCACAAGTATGCATGTCAACAATGTGTCATTTATGGGACACGAGTGTACTTTCATTACCTCTAATGCCAAGACAGTTATACGGCACACGTTTATCGTGAAAGCTGTCGGCAACAAACTTATATTCAGGTTCATGGAAACAAGAACAGTTTTATTGCTTACTCAAATGCGGTGTTATGTCATTGGATTTGCAACTTTGCATGTATATTTAAGAAAATTTAATACCACTTATATAGTACTTAACACTCTAATTGATATTCTAACTTTTATAAACAAATTAGACACACGTCAATAGATATTTTAATTTAATAACAGCTTTGATTTGTTAATAGTCAATTCTGTTGATAAAATAATCAAACATTAGTTTCAAATTATTTATAGTTTCATTTAGTTTCCTATGTTGGCAGTTACAGTTTTTAGTTTGTTTTGATTATGTAAGGGCGCGTTGTAGGCATAGAAGAATCGAGAATTCAGTTTTGAAAATTTAACCATTTAGTATATGTTGTTGAGTTGGGAGGTGTACAGATTGGAAATCCAAAGTTAGAAACAAAAAGTTAGAAACAAGTATTACCAAAAATATTGAAATAAAGAAAAAATCAAAAATATTATTTACAAAAATGACACCATAAACTACTTATCCGACAAAATTGATTATGGATTTCGAAAAGTATTCAGTACACATATCCAAAAAACATAATTATAACCATATGGGCGTGTTGGGTAAGTTTGCTTGTGAGTTTTTTTTTCAAGAAAATTAGACGTTCTTTTTTTACTTCCATGAGTACGTTGCAATTTTTTTTATAGGTTAATAGAATTTTCAATATCTTATCGTGAACCACTCCCCCGAAGAAAACCTTTTACTTGTTCAGAGGGGGTAAAAAATTGCAATGACTTGCAATAATAAAACTAGAATATTCTTTTGATTCCTCCCCCTTATCCGAGGTAATTGTTCCGGCTTTAAAGAGTTAATTGTCTGATCCCGCGTGATCGTAATCGCGGGATAATGGGAATGACAGAAGGGAGGGATTTCATCTTCTGCTGAGGAATGAAATGACAGTGATTTGACGAGTGCGGTGGCCGTGTGAGGAAAGGCGCGCCTGGCTTACGAGCTGCCGGCGGGCGTGTTTCTCTTTTCCCGCGAAACTGCGTTGAAAAAAGGCCCATTATCTTTCAGGACGCCGATTCCAAAGAAAGCATCGTTAATCATGATCTTCCACGGCTCATTAAAGTATAGAGATCCGCCGCGAAGCAAACTCGCCGCAGGAAATGAACTTTAAGCGCATTTTACGTTGCAAGTTCTGCAGCAGAGTCGTTTTTGACCGAGGCAAAGCATTCGAATGTTCAAACTCAAGTCGTTCTGCTGGGTAATGAAGGTCACTTTGATTCGAATACAATTTCACCTTGTAGAAGTTTTTTTTTTTTTGAAATTTTATTGTATTGGGGGTAATTTGCATTTAAATATATTACACATTTAAAAAGCAGTGAAAAATGAGTTGTAATGTTGCTAGAATATATTTATTAATTGATGATTTTATTTTGCAGGTTCGTCAAGCTAAATTAGTAACTTTTTGTGGAAAAAATAATCTCGAAAAATATTTTATGACTCTGAAAATGTCCTTAAAATTGTTTAATTTTTCAAAATTATCGTATAATAATTCAGAATTTTTTTGAACTGAAGCTTTGAGATCAGAAACTTTGTTTATTAGAAATTTTGTTGAAATGCAAGTTTTTAATTGGAAAATCTCTAAAAATGTTTGAACATTTGAAAAAAATTAAGAGTTTTTTCAGAGCATAGTTAGTGAGTTATTCAGATTTATAGGATAGTTTTTAGATTCTTTCTCCAAATTTTTCAGAGTTTCTTTTCCCCAAAGGTCCTACAGTTTTTCACGAAATAACATTCAAAGGTCTACAAAAACTCGATATATATATACGTATTATCGTATAAAAGATTTGTTTCGTACTCATATTCATGACAATATACACTATGAAGTATCAAAAAATATAAGACGTTTCTACACAAACAAAAACTTTCACATCTACACCTTTTTATGCCAAAAAAAATTTTTTTTGAAATATAATATAGTAGGTAAAATAATTGAAACAAATTTTTTACAATAGTATAAAAAGTATAAGTCATAAATTTTTAAAATAATTTTCCATAAAAGCCTAATCGTATTTAATGGTAACATTGCAGTTACAGGGAAAATTAAAATGCATTAAGAAAAACACTTTGTGCAAAGGTTCATTTACATTAGAATGTTCAATACATAATTGTCAACAATTTTTACATTCTTATTAACGTGTGTATGGAACACGAAGTTTAATATAATGTTCCGTTAGGTTTGTCTAAGATTTGCATCCAAATCAATCTGCAACAATTGTCGCAAACGTGTCACTGTGATTAATACACGCTGTGACATCCTAATTCCAAATGGAAAACGTTTCAGATAAATAGTAACCAAAAATCGCTGACATATATGGAACGGTTTGATAAATCGTTTGTATTATACAGTTTTACAAGATAGGTCTGTTGTTTGTCGTGTAAAATTGTTCGTTACACCATAGCACTATTGATTTCGACCATTTACGATTCAAATCGTACCGTTAAGAATTTCAATAACGTTTATTGGATTAGAAAGGTATCGGGAAACAAAAATTAATGGACCTGTGTGTGTTCGTTTGATTTCTAATTAAATAATGATCGCGCGTCTGTTGAATGAATTTGGAGATTATCAGATAATGAAGTTATTGTAACCAAGTTATGCACTTGAGTTAACTGCATAACTCGGCTTCTCGAATAATACTTCGGCTTGGTGTATAACTGTACTTTGCGGCTTCATAATAGAAGAAATAATGATAGAAAAAAGGTCGGGTGTGCTGTGCTGGGTTCAAGCGTAATCTTATGTAAAATGTTATTTTATTGAGTTACATAATTAAACAATGTTTATTTAACATTGTCAAAAATTTAAAACATTGTACAATCAAGTATGAAAATTATTCTCAATTTTTTTGTAAGAACTGAATATGTATGAAGAAAACCAACAGAGTATATATGTATTTCGTGCAAACAGTTTTTCTTATTTTATAACTTTTTTTCTTTCAAGAAATAGTAATGCGAAAGTAAAATTTAATAAAAACTGTCGAAACGCAAGTTATATTGTCACATTTTGTATTATATTTATATAAATTTATTATACTCTAACTCGTATTTTACATAATACTTATGTAAAAGCAATCTTGAGTAAAATTACCGCAGTAAATTATTATATTGCAAATGCTCCATTTAAAGATTCGAATAGCCTAACACCCGGCGTTTTTACAATAATAAATAACTCATTTTACCACATCAGTGTCGCAAAATTATAATCTTGCCAACAAAAAGAAGTTTGCATTATTCTTATACAATAGTTTTCTTAGTATAAATTTGTTTGACATAGAAAAAAAAGAACATTTGTATGATTAATTTCTGAAATCACTGAGTTCGAGAGAAAGCTAGATGGAAGGACACACCCTGTCGAATATTTTTGTCTCTGCGATCGTTATGCATCGGTGCGATCTCGTGTATCCTGCCACGTTGTATCTACGTTGCATTCGAGCTGTAAATTTAAATTTTTCGTTTAGCCATGTCCTTCGACATGAAACTTTACAAATTTACGATCAATCTTTATGAAATATTTACAATTATTGTTCATCATCATACGATGTATTGCAGAATTCTTTTTTTTTGTTTAAACTATTAGTAATTTTACTGAGATATGGGGATGTACTATGATTTATTTTTTCACTAGGGCTAAACTTAGCTTTTAATTGTCATTTATTTTGTTGCATTTTAATATTTGTTATAAATATCCTTAAAAATTATAAACTGCTTAAGTTATTTTTATATAAGAACAAAAAAGTTGTTGCAAAAAAAAAACATGCATAATTTCGAGTTAAATAAACTCCGATTGCGTAAAATAATGAATCGCTGAAATTTATATTGAACATGTAATGTTTATCGTACAAAGCTCATCTGCGATTTTAATTGACAATTTACAACAAGCATTTGCATTCAACTACAATTATATAGAGGATACAACAAAAAATCTTTACTTTCAATATTTCTTGATGGAAACAATCGTCGATTCATTGATGAAAAATAATAAAACACGTTTGCGAATTATTTGCGTGAAACATACGAGGATTGTGACCTCATCTCCGCTTTGTCTTCTCTCTGCCTATATAAATTGATTTCCATCAGTAGCCATAACTTGCGCGATTATATACGGATAATTTCAGCTGCCATTTATACTGATGTTATTTACAATTTATATTCAAAAAAGAAACGTCCGTGTTTTGCTGTTTTTTTTTATGAATTTCGTCATCGCTTTTTGGATTTTAATCACAGTTTAACGAGAAAGATGCAAGAGTCAATTTTAAGATACAAAACTATGCTAATTATTTCTAAGATACTTTTAGAAAAGAATATAAAGTCATCCAGTACATAAATCCCTTATTTTGATATGATAGTTGGGTGCAATGACCGGATGCTGCAGCGGTGCAATGCTGATCTTCTCTCGAGAGCAAATCAAGTGCGATCGCGCGTGAACGAAAGAACGAGACGGGTAAACCGGTGTGCAGTCAGAACAGCCGCTATATTTGTATTATGTTCCACGCGGTCAATTATTCGGCCGTGACGGAAACGCTCACAGAATGGGCTCGCAGAGGTAAACTATAACGCTCGCGAGAGAGCCAAACTCTTTGAAATAGCCCTTTGCGAGTGCGTTAGTAAATCAGCGCTGGTGTGCCTTGTTAACGCCCGCGAGCGAAAGTCTATGCGCGCAGAGATTACATGCCCAGATCGAATTCCGCGATGCTGGCGCACGAGCCGTACTTTAAGGTCGCGCATTGCAGTTCAGTTATTATAGCCATTTTTTAAACGCCTTTTGTTTTTCTAATCTTCGGCTTTTAATATTTCAGTACCCGTTAACTTTAACGAGCATAAACAGTTCAAGGTGCTCTACTTTGTGCAAAATTAATAATTATTTTTGCAAAGTCAAGGGATAAATTATTTGAATAAAAAATGTTTTATTAAATTTCAGCCAATTTGAAAGACATTTTCTAAATTTAAAATAAATACAAAAGTAGTTATTTATTTATTTATTTTAAGTAATTTTTTATTTTTAACTTCTGCATAGAATATAAAGTGTTTTTTTCTATTGAAATTGTACACAAATGTTAAATAATAATTTGAAAGCAATTATTTTTTCTTCTTGGTAGATTAGAATAATTTACATATGTATCCACATACGTAGGCACAGGGTGTAAATATAATATATTGTTCGACGCAATAATGATTTGTCAACGCGGTTCGTTTATATTGTGTAACATTGAAAAAAAAATTATTCTTCGTCTTTTATGATGCTAGAATGTAATTATAGAATAATTATCTATTATTGCAAATGTCTCAGGCACTCGAACATGGGTGTAAATAATAATGATTAAAATAAATTATTTACAAGTTAAAGATTAAAAAATTGATAAAAGTAAAAAATAAAACATTTTTTAATAAAAAAAAAACCTCTGCCGTGA
>JABFPM010003036.1:0-15175 GCA_022817325.1 Idris sp. 1 HC-2018
TGTCTTATAACTAAAGCAGTCAGAGCTTATAATCGCTTGCATTGTGCTCGACCATTAACAAATAAATTGGACAAAACAACTGAGCTCCTCCCTTTCTGCGCCAATGCTAAATATTTATCTTTATTGTTGTCAGAATTTCGCATCATTCAATATACAAAACATCACTTGAATCAACATTTATAACTCGCATGTTTAAGAACTGTCGTTGTACCGACATAATGGAATAATAATCGTCGCTTATTATAACTATCAACAAGCTGATATTGAATAAACAAGGGTAATTGTACGACGAAAGTCTCTGCCGTGCTGTGTGACGTGAACTACTACTGTATATTGTCAAGCCATAATGAGAGGTCAAGTGGTGTCGTGGGCAAAGTGCGTGACGTGTAACTTCCTTGATCTTCCGGTCTGTCGGATTCGTCTGCAAGTAAGTTGCGATATGACAAACGAAATCAAACGTTTAAGTCATACAAACAGTTTATTAACGTTTGTTATATATTCAAGTAGATAATACTTTCGTAAAAAGAATACTATTCTTAGACTGACCGTTTTATTCAGACAATTTTTGAATAGCAACAGTTAATTTGAAGGCTTGATTTGTTACGGTTGATTGATAATTCATTTAAAAATAGAAAATGCGATTCAAAAGTTTAAAACTAAAAAAACGGTGGAACGACGAACAAAAACTTGCTACACGCACGATAGAGTCGATGTAACTTAGCTGACAAGGAGAAAACTGTGTGCGAGAGTATTATATAGGTATACACATACATACATGTATCAAACGTTGACAGTGTGAGGGAGGCTTCGCGGTGTCACCAAGCTTCCTGCAACCCCTTCATCGTGCGCTCAACTACCCTTAATAGGATGTCAGTTATAAAAACCCGGATAAACTAATGAAGAGATACGTCATTCTTATATCGTGCGTTATTAACATCGCGGAAATGATGCTACATCTCATGGAGACTGAATCTGACTATGAATCCTAAACTGATTAACGTATATGCGCAGCGGTATTTGGGGATTCAGAAATAATCTTAAATTTATTTCATAAAGATGAAATTAAAAGTTAAACTTTAATTTGAATTAATCGACAACGGAATAAGAATCTAGTAAAAATCGGGTTAATTGATTTTTCATTTCACTGAAATGTCATATAAAAATAACATTTAATCTCGCTTCAATCTTGATTTTAAAATTACATATGTTTTAATAATTAAGTGCAATATTAACAAGTTTAAAATCTCAATTTACTTCGAACAAAATAAAAACTCATGAACCAATTTATTTAATTGCAGATATAATTATTAACCCTTTCAATACCGAATTATTTTCTAAGTTGAAAATTTGATTTTTGTACATGAATTCGGAAACTACTTTCTATTAATAATACAAAAATAACAAAAAATGATTTTTCAGTTTTTTGCCTATATTTCATAATATATTATATTTTTGAAGATGAAAATATTTTCAGGTGTTATATAAAGTCTATTTTCATCTAAATTATTTTGAAAAAATTAAAGCAGTTATTATTATTGTCGTTTAATAACAAGATTAAAAAAGTAAATATATTGTTTTAAAGCAACACCGGTAGCAAAAGGGTTAATATTAATGATTGAACAAAAAAATAATTCATTCAAATTATTTAACTAGTGTTCATTAATGAATTTAATTTACTGGAATCTGCATGAATACTTTGACAAAATATTAATACACGTAACTAATATCACTGTGTAATCTCTACATTTCTTGATAAGATACTCGGAGATGATTATCTCAGCCCCCCGGGATAACCCTCCTGTGCAGCAAAATCGAAAACTAAAATACTTGCGGATAACGTTTAGGGTAACGTGGAATATAACAACGTCCTTGGATAAGTCACGTAGGGAATAAGATAACATGCTAGCTCAAAGAGGATCAGAATGTGTCACGGTGGAAGGATTGTTGAGTAAATCTTTGCCGATTCCACAGAAACGGGAGAAGAAGCCGAACGGACGGAAAGATGGGTATCTTGAACAAGTCGAGGTTCAAATTGTATTCATAGATAACATGCATTTATATTAAACGAAATGACGAATGAATATAATGTATAAACTGATAATCTAAAAATTGTTGTTTTTTTTGTAACATAATGATTTATAACTTTTTTATCATTCAATAAAGTTGAAGTAAAATAAGGTAAAAGAAATTGATTATTAATACTGCAATTTTTTGTTTCAGATTCGCGTTTGTGGAGCTGACTTATTTATTTCACCGAGAGCCATTTATTTCTCTCAAGTTGCAGTGTTCCCTCTTAAGTGTACTGGATTTGATATTAGAGTGATCGGCTTATTAAGGGTCAAAAGAAGGTTGATACTTTAAGATAAGAGAGTGTCAACTGGTAATCTAGTTGGCTGGTTTCTCCTTTGGCAACATTTTTTTCCTGTGTCAAATTGTATTTGAATGAGACATATACCTTTTAACACCCCATACACGTGAACTGAATAACTCGACAAAAATTAAAGAACGAAAAGATAAAAGGAAAAATTGCAACGAATAGGGCGGGCGAATAAATGTACAAAAAAGTGGTATACATTTTGACAAAGGGTATAATAAAGAGAATACATTGCGAGAAGAAAATGCCTATAAAGACCCAAGAAGAAGATGAACGACAAAGTAATGTTTCTGAGTAAGAATTCTACAACGAAATATGCAACTTACTCAAGCTAGAAATCTTCAATTTTTTCTTATATCAAATAACAAAAAGAAAGTAAGTTAAAAATGTAATATTCCAAATTTTGTTGAATCGAAACAACTTCAGCTCCACGTTGGGCGCGAGAATTGTTTTTTTTTCTGCGCAGAAGATGCACGGTGCCAAATAATGTACGTGCAATAATTCACTATTTATTTAATCAAATGCAACGTATAAACAATTCAAACAGCAAGAATTTAATATAAATTCACATCAGACTCGATGGCGGATAGTTTGTGAAAACAAAAAAGGAAAGAAAAAAATGGGAATTTCATACACGTTGATTCGATGCGCACACAAGTAGTTGTACAAAACCCTTCAACGATAACCATACCAGTAAATCTCCCGACTCTAAATTCTGTGTTATATGAACGAAACGAGCCCTCAGTCCCCCGACGTCAATTTACTGGCGTTAAACACGAAATAACGTCGCTCGCCATAAATCCACCTTAATTTCGAGTCGAGTCGACATGCTCTGCCTCGCTCGAGGAGCGTGGGGGCCAATCAACGCTAACGACGATGCTAAAGTCGTACGAGTACGTGTCCGCGATCGTTTACTCGCTAAACTAGTGAACTCGCTAGGTTAACAGTTGCTTAACGTAGTTTTCTTCGAGTGGCCGTCACTTTTGCCAATTCGATTTAAAAATAAAGATGCCAATTTTTACGACCGTCAACTGTGCAATGCAATTTAGTATCAAGTTACATAGAAGAAAATTATATATTTTCTTGTTAATATAGTTTATTTTATTTTCTTTAATTTACAGCAAACTAATGAATGCATTTATATTTGTAGGCAAAAGTGTCTGAAAATGTGGCTTGTTAAGGTAATTTATGGAAACAAGTGTATATTAATCCCTGGCAGGCATTAAACTTGTGATTTTCTGTTTCCTACTCTGATAACTTAGCCACGATATCTTTAAAACGGTACCCTTGTAATATATGTAACAACAAAATTAAATTATTATGTAAGACATTTTATGTTAATTAACTTTAATAAAATGTAATAATAAGAAGACAAAGTGTAAATTAATCAAGCTTAATGAATAATTTTTTTTTGTTCAAAGCAACATTTTTGTTTCAACTAAATTAAAACATTTTTGGCTGCTACAATTTATCACAATTTATTGTTACAAATAATTACTTAGACACAACTATGTGGTGATTTTAATGAACCTTGAATGAATAGTTCAGACAAATTGAAATAAATGATGTTTTTGCGACACTCAACAACTTAATCGACATTATAAAAAGTTAATTACATTGGAGTAGTAATAAAAAGTTGATTAAAACTTAAATTATATTAAAATGTTGAATAAAATTTCAACGAAAGCTTAGTATTATTATAGATTTTCTAATTCAAATTAATTAATGTGCACAAAGTTTCTGTGTTCACCATGTGAATATAAACAAGCGCAAAATGAATTATTATTCTACTGATATTTTGCGATAATAACTACTGGACTTTCAACAAATTTAACATAAATTTAAATCTCTTGTTATCGTATGCATATTAACCGCTGAATACAAGTTAATAATGGATGTCTTCACATAATCATAAGACAGATTCTTGAACAAAAATATATCTAACAATTTTGAGATTGATATAACTTGATTTGAAAAGAAAAATTTGTTTTTCTATATTAATTTTTGATTTATAAAATTTCATCTACTGCATTACTAAATCCTTTGAAGAGCATTTCAACTTCATTATCGTTTATTTCATAAATTCTAATTATAAATTTGTTTGAAAAACTCTTGTAATTAAGAAAAAAAACAAATTATGTAAAATCTTCATTTATGATCGAATTATCAAACTTTGTTAGCATGAAAACACTGTCGAGCGATGAAACAAGCCTACTCCATGTTTTACCAAGCGAACAATATAATACTCCATAATTCAATTTGTTCCTCCAATGCACAAAAACTTTTCACTTTGTGGAAAAAACATTCAAATTTGAGCTCGCCCGTGAATGAGACTTGCAGCATAGTTCAAGACCCGCCTGTCTCGTTCAGTCCAATTTTTTGTATTTATTACTTCGTTTGAAGAAATGCAATTTTAACTGTCTTTGCCAAATTAACAAAATAATTATTCCCATAACATAATTAAACTGTGTTAATAAATACAAATCAGCTATCGTTAATCAGAAATTAAACTACATCTTTGTCCAGAAATAAATTGTATTCATAATAATATTTCTTTTTATATTTCTCATGATTATACTTTCATTTTTATTATCTCATACAAGAAAACAAATAAATGTAATAAAAGCTACAACTACTTGTCCATTTTTTCGAGCAAACGATTCGTAAGAATTATCTTCGATCCTAAATTCATACGAAATTAGACTTCACCCTGACTTTGAAGGGTAAATAAAACTTTTCAAGGGCAGAGATTATATGACTGTCATTTCTTGTCGGCTTAAGTTGCCGAAACTCCATTGTACCTCAATTTTTCAAGGACAATTTTTGAAAATTGCTTGTCTTAAAGTTGCCACTGAGTTGCACAGATTAAATCAAAAGAAATTTTTCTCGCTGCGTCTCCACACCTGCATTTGCTTAAATAAAACGAAACACTCTTTTTTCTTCCCCGGCAGAAACTATTTACCCTGCTGTCTCGTACCAACTTTATACCACCGTCGAATAACATTCTTTCTTAGAAACATCAAGATCTCATTCAGCCCCCAATATCAACAGTCTCCCCACTTTAATAAGGGAATCAGACATGTTGTTATTTATTGCAAAGAAAAACATGGACATATTTCTTTTTTTATGTATACAATAAAAATTTTTCTTTTTTATGTAATAGATAATCCTAAGTGAAAAAGGGTATCTGAAAAGTATTGCAAAATAACCGTAAAAGGATAATATCCGTGACAAAACTAACAACACCGAATATTCTTCAAAGAAGAAAGTGTCATAAGTGGAACAGTAGTATATTATTATGACTCAAGAGAGTCCAAACTATGCACTTTTCTGTATATTTATGTGTATCACGTTGTGAAAATTTAAAGCTCAACTCATTTTTTCTGAAAATTAAACTGACTGTCGTATACATGTATATTTAATTTAAATTAAAATTGACATGATAAAATTGATAAATCGGCAAGCTGTTATAATAACTAAATAGTTATATGCTTGACTCACGCAGACATAAATAATTAAGAACATAAAGGACATAATGTCCGCACTTAGCATTTTCAATGAGCCAGGCTGAAAGAAACGTGTTCACGATCCTGTCAGATGTGTTATCTTCAATTGTTCAATGATAGACGCACGTCACGAGCCATGTTGCATGCTTAGACACATTACAAATACAATTTGAGACCCACCTCATTTTATGTCTCTTCGATCAATCGCATCGTAACGTTTTGCGATACGGTAATAGCCACACCCTGGCCCGTTACACATCCACGAGACTTTTGATTCTTATCAATGGATGCATAATGTCAAATCGTCGTCACATTTTATACGCTATATTAATTCCTATCGTGATTGCGCGCCCGGGGTTCTGATTACCTTGAAAAGTACTCCACTTAAGGCCAATGCGACGATGATGCAGATAATGATGTAAACACTGGCCAACTAAGTGATTCAATTTACATGACGTTATTTAAACATCATTATATCTTGTTCGTTGGACTCAAATTGTTCGTATGCTGTTTGTACTAATAAATCAAAAAGTGCAAGAGTCTACGTGGAATGTCAATTGCATTTATTCAAACCAACCTCTGCTGACTGTTGATTTTTAATATTTGATTAATTAATAATGAGTAACATTTTACAAAAATTGAATAATAAAAAAAAAATAAAATGAAAATTTCAAGTAGAATATCATAAAATATTGTAAAGCGAAACATTTTTATCTATTTTTAACATCTGGAATAATTTATACTGTAATGAAAAATGAGTTTCAGCATATCAATATCCAGAACTAAGTGCTATTTATTTACATATTTCGTTGGTATTTAATTAACTTTAAGAGTTCAGGATCTACTAAATTATTAAATAAAGTATTTACAAACAATTTATTGATCTAATTGCAAGGTTTCTTAAAATAGTATTTCTTGTTTGTCATTGTGAAAACAATTAATACAATTGTTAAATAAAATTTAATGATAAATATTTTGAATCAATATTACTAATTCAACATTTACATCGTCACATATCAATTTGATTAATTATTGACGATTTACAGTTGAACGACTTTAGGCATTGACAAAATGAATATTACTGATTGGATAACACCATTCATTTTATTAAATTAATGTTAATGGAATTATTTTTCTTACATACTTTGGTGAATGCTTTTAAAATTATTTTCAAAAATTATTTTCCGATTTCATTACAAAACTGTTGCTATTTTATTTTCTCATTTTTTGACATTTTATTTATTTTCAAACAATTTTACTTTTACGTTCCAAAAAGTTTGATTATGTAATTTTTAAACTTAAATAGGATAAAGTCAGGTGCTTACGTGCTATAAATTGTAAATAATAGACATTTTACTTATCTTAATTCTGAAATTTAATTTTTAATAATCAAATAAATCAGAATTTTTCCGTTAACTTATTTTAAAGATTTAACTTTTTTTATAATGTTTCAAAGATTGTAAAAATTTAATTTCTGAAAAAGTTTATTCGAAATTTTGAAATTTGATTTTTTTCCATTTACTCTCAAAAGATCAAATTGGAGGGTCTCAAATCAATTTTCAAATTATATTGATTCATTTTCATTCATCAAATTGCACATGCAAAGAATTTCGCTGAAAATAAATTAATATATGACTTGGATCTGGCTTTATTTTATAGTATTTAGAAAGTGTCCTGGAAAACCTCTCGAGTGGGTTCTTTAACAAAAACTTGAGACTTTTTTACACCACCCAGTACCTTAAGAAGCTTTCTAATTTCGTGGAAAGAAAAACACGGTCGACAATGCAGTTACGCAGTAGTCACGACTGTCCACTGCAGACGTATAATTGAGAGCGATAAACTATATATTAACTGTGAAGTACATCAAGCTCTTCTCTGATTTGCAGACCAAACTTCTCTTGAAAAAAATGTCTCGGACACTGATCAATAGACATTAATATGCAATATTATTCTCTCTTAGAATAATTGTATTTTGATAATCTGTCCAAAATTTATTGCTACTACTATCTAATATTTGTTGATAAAAGAAATTTTTTTTCCTGAATTACCCTTCAAATAAAAATTAAACTCAATTTTTATAAATTCGTGTTCAAAGTGTAAAACACGAGCAAATGATGTCAGCATGATTAATATAAGTTCCATTTTGCGTATTCCAGAACGGCAAAAGAAAATCAATAATGCAGTTTGTGTGGATGGGATCACTAATTACCATTACTGTCGGATGCATCCAAACAATGTGACAGGTTTCATGATCGGCTGTTTGTCTTCTTGTGACATCTGTCCTATCGTGTGCGTGTGTTCGCCATCACCGAGGTAAAACATGGAGGGAGAAAAACGTGTAATGCGGTGTATTTGTTTCAAGTGAAGGGTGATTTTTGGGATAAGTGAAAGGCAGTAAGCCGAGACTGTGCACATATATTTAGGGACGATCTTATTTGCAATAGAAGACACGTGTCTATGATACGCAACTGCAGTAAAAAAGCTCGACAATCTCTCGTATCTTCGCTTATTCTGCTATATTTACTTTGGCAATCTTATAGGTAAATATGACGTACAATTAAGACCCGTGACACGCCTTGAGCTATGATGAATGACAATTTATGAGAAAACTACTCAATGTGGGCAAACATTCTCCGAAATCTGGTCTTTGTATGTTTAAATATTTAGGGGATTGAAACATCAGATTTAATAATCGCAATAAAAATGTGATTATATTCTAACTTATTAAAATTGGTTGACAACTGCGAGTTAGCGTTGTATGGTAAAATTTTAAAACGGCCTGTAATTGGTTGTTTTTAAATTTTGAAAAAGGACCTAGTATTAATTAATCCATTCCCCAACATGTCATAATGGCGATGAAATTAATAACTGATCAACGTGGCAATAGGCATTGCCACCATGGAAATATATTATCGCCACTCATTTCTTATGTTTTTGTATTAGGAAATGATGAAAGACTTTCTGGCGCTGCTACATTAGTAGAGAACTGTCCCATACTTAGCGTTTTCAGCCACATGTTGGGAAATTGGTTAATATACTGTATTTGTATGAATATTTATTTTTCTTTTTAACTCTTTTAAGAATTCAGTACTTTTATTTATTATTTGTATACACAAATTATTGTTGCTTTTGGTTTACGAAAGAAAGCTTGAAACAATTGAAAAAACCGATTTTTATGAAATTTGTCTCAACATTTTTGCATCACTTTAACACTTTCGTTCGGAAACAACACGGATCAGCATTAGTGTGAAGAGAACTAATCACATTGTTTCTTATAAAGTGTGCGTGATCACATGTTCTTGTTTCAGATAAATATCATCATTTCATCATAAATGATGAAAAAAATGAACTCACATTTTATTGAAAAATTAACAAATATTTTGTGCGCAGTATTATGAGTTAAACATTACGAAATTAGTTATATATTGAGTTGTTGACATTAACGAAGTCTCACTGTTTTATATTGCTATCTCCTTAAGAACGTTGCCATCTTTAAAAAGTGAAATAGCGTTTTTGAATGAAAGTGTTAAGATTTAATGAAACAAGAATAAAATAATTCTATTTTCCCTGAATTAAAAAGTTTCTTGCGATAAACTTTTAATAAAGAAACAAAGAACACTTTAGTAAGTGGCATACGTATTATGTAAACATTCTACACGCGGATTAACAACCGATGGTTGTAAGTCACTGGTAAATATTGTACTTCAGTAAGTAAGATAAAATACGCAGTCCTAAGAGACTCCGTAAACGTAAAGGGACTGCAGCACCTCACCGAGTTACACGCGCTTGTGTTTGTTTTTTGAAAATGTAAAGAAGCTTTTTTAAAAGGAATATTTATTTTCACAAGATTTGACAAACAATTGAGAGAACTTTCGAAACAACAACAACCTGCAAAAAAACTATAAGAAAAAGTACCATTTTCCTAAACAAAAAAAAACAACACTATCAATACATCTAGTTTTTTTTATCATCACAAAGTTTATCTGGATTTTAAAATATATTTTATAGAACTTTTTTTTATATTTTCAAGTCCCACACCCATGCATGATGTTTGCATTTATAAAACCGATTTTAAACATATCAGTATGAACACCATAAAACCGCATGACATCTGTGGTTTTTGTCATCACTCAAAATTAACACTGAGATAATATTTTAATCCGCTGGTGGTTTTGTGCTTTTGGCAATGGCTGCTCGGCACGTGTCGGCATATTTATTTTTGTGAAAGCAATATATAAGTCCTCGAGGGTTCCTTTGCGAAAATCAACGCGTGTGCATTAATGCTGCCTTCGTTCTGTGCATGCAAGAGTGCGCTGTTCACGTAGCTGCAGTTGTTGCCACGTTGGTCACAAAGTCGGCGCGTTAATTGCCCCCGTAGATACCGTCCCTCAACACGGTAACTCACGCATAAATACATGAAATTACTTCCCTTTATTTAGGGGCTCGTTAAACAGATCTACTGTTACTGCCGAAAGATTCTTCCAGGCTTTGGTCATTCAAACGTCCGGCGAAGGTTTTGCGCTCCCAATCGATCCTGCACGTGAATATAAAATGAGAATTTTGGAATAATATAAGGGAAGCAAGTCGTCCCTAATGGATAAATTAATACGATGTGATAAGGGCCATTTTTATGCTAGTTAAGTTGTAAAAAAGGGTACAATTAAATTTAAATTGCTTACAGTGTTATCACTGATATATAACATTCAAAAAACCTTTCACAGTTTTGATACTGATACAGATACATTTTTAAGAATATTTTTTGTCACAATCTCGCTAAGGTAGTCAATTTATGATTGAAATCTGGATCACATTCATCATACCTATGAATATTCCATAAGTCGTTCACATACAATGTATTTTGTTTCAAATGGTATCCTGAACTCAGGTTATTTATGAACAATATATGGGACAATTCACAACATTTATCCTGTACTTTGTTTATAAATATTCATGAGTCCATTTATAAATCACAAGTGCTCTCTATATATACAGATCAAGCCTGGTATTGGCTAAATTTATTTTTATCGACTTTCAAATTATTTATGTAGCAATTTTATTTTTCAATAAACAAGATATTTTTGCGTATTTTATATTATTCTTAAATACTCAGATTTTGCTAACAATCAACTCTCTAAATTTAAATAAGTTAATAGTCTTTCACTGTTTGAATTAAATGCATATGTACTTATTATAATTGAATTCATTTATCTTAAAGTAAAAAAAAACAAAATCTTCTCTAGTCTCATAATTAGAAGACTCATAACTTTAAATAAGTTAAAATTTACTTGTTGTTAGTGAAATTCCACTTTTTCGCAGAGAATATTTGTAATTAAATTTCGATCAAATCTTAGTTCCGTGGACAAAATAGTTATGTAATGAATGAAAGTTTAGCTGAGAATGTTTTTGAAATAAACATTCGCGAGGCCACGTAAAACCGAAACCACTAACCTTATGAGATTGAAGATGGGGAGATACGGTTTCCTGATATGAAGGGTAGCTGTGAATATATTGAATAAGCAGTTGCAAATAGCTGGCAGGGGTGAACGAAAGTGTAATGAACCCTCCAAGTCAAATTATTTCATCACAAAATAGTAATAAAAGCCTTCGCTGAGCCTTTTTTTAAATTAATTTCTTTCCAAGAATTTCATTCGAAAATAGTTGACATTAAATTAGCTTTTAATATTTTCAAACCATATCATCAGTGTTTTATATTAAAAATAACTACATTTATTTATAGAAAATTTAATAGGAAGACTCATGAAAAGTACAAGTATATCCAAGTCAATTGAATTGAATGATTGAGAATAAAAAAAGCGTATACAAAATCGGAGTATTGATCAATCATTTTGAAACATTATAAATCTCTATTTGTATATCATAAAGTTTAATTGGGGCGATAATGTTTAGTAGTCAATAACATTCTATTAAATATGTTATGTTTATACATTTCTCTTAATGGGAGATACTGCGGGAGCTGCGAGGACAATGACTCAAAACGCTCCCTGAGGGCGAGATGACCCCTTATGCTTGTCGCTATTACTGCACATGTGATTTTCGTGAAAATCATGTATTTGAATATATTTTGATGTACAGTAAAATGATTTGTAATATCAATTAAATATAGAAAAAAAGTTTCAAAATATTAGATAATAATTACAAGAAGCTCGCTAGTCTATTTGCCATCTAAAATCACTTTTTATTATAAATCTTGTAACCCCTTCCCGAAAGCGAAAATATGACATTCTGTTAAAGTAACAAATGACATTTAAACTTGACCAGTTTCCACTAATCAGAATGTTGGAATGGTCTCACACACATTCAGAGAACTGTCATTTCTACATAATTTCGTTCAACACCTTCGAGAATCGGTTAAAATAGGAAACAAGTGTAATTTTTAAGTTTAATAACTAAGAGTTTTATTTCCCAAATTTATTACTTTTTAACAAAGTTATTTATTTTCCCTAGCAGCAATTTTAATCCAGCTAGAAAATGGCCGTAAACCATGATCAGGAAACTAAGTGATGTAGGTATTCATCAGATTTCCATCTTGGGCACGGTATCAAAGCGTGACGCAGGGTTTTAGTATGGCCCTGTAAGGGCCTGATCGAGACCCTACAAGTTTTCCAGATCAATACATAAACAGTTTACCTTATCAGCGTCTGAAATGGAAACTGATACTTGTACCCTTACGGAAAAAATGCAAGCAACGAAACTTTTTTTAATCAGATAGACAAAAAAATATGTGCATAAATATTTAATCAATTCGATTTTACAATTGTAATAAAAAAACTCAAGTTTTTCTGCTCCATTAGAGAATTGAACCCTGGCCTCGGCAGTGATAGCCTAATACTTTGCTCTGTACAGCACTGGCCACTGTGAATCTTCTCCTTTCCTCATGAACGACAATTTATGAAAAATTATATTGTCAAATTATATTTAGTTTTATAAAAATGTTATATTCGCATATATAAACCGTATATTTACCATATTATCGCTTTTTTTTTATAAAAGTATATATTTTTATACAAAATTGTTTATCGTTTTTATTAACCATTTTGGATTTGATAACTGTACAAATATCTATCTAGTTCGATCTGAAATATTTAATAAATATTTAGAGTCTCGAGAAAATCCCAGAGTGGTAGTAGAGTTTAGATATATCTGAGAAATGGATGCGGTGTCATCTTGATATTTTGCTCTTATACAACACTAGTCACCATACAACATAATTGCATCTAGTCTGAATGAGTAAATTATTTATTATTTTATGATTTTTTATTTGCAAATAAGTACGTGTTTATTAATGGTATAATTATTATTAGAATTTAAAAAAAATAATTACATTAAATTATTAATAAACAAAAATTATAATTATGACAATGAATTTTTGTATAAATGCGCGTTAATGCGATATATCAGTTGATTTGAATCCAATAAGTGCGAGAGAGACAGAGCTATCGCAATTTTCATAAGAGTGAGAAAGATGAGATGAAACGATTGGCATATCACCTTAGATGAAAATTATTTTAATAAAATTTCAAGAAATGCAGTATTATTCAAAATTATATTTCTTCAATTTATTTTTTGACAAATTTAAAAACAAATTGAAAAATGCAATTAAAAAATTTATAAATATTATAAATTCAAGTTTTTTACGGTTTCTCTGTTTATGCTACATTTTTTTACATATAAAAATATAAAGTTGTTTATATAATACTTATGTTTTTATAATATACGTAATATTTATATTTTTTATATATATATCTATATTATTAGAATTTAACTCGACTTTGTTCGGGGTAACATTTTTTCACCTTAATTGGATTTTGACATCAGGGCTATTTTAATACCCTGTGTTCCGCACTGTATTGATTTTTTATCAGGAAACCTTGACAGGGCCTAATAAGGTTTCCCTTTTTCAAAAATTTTGTTGATACTTATGGAAATCATATATTGACCTGACATGGCTCTTATCAGGCGGCCATCAACCAGAGCTTCCATTTCCCAGCAGCTCGAACAAAAAAAATTTCATCAGAATTTGATCAAAGTCTGATATGAGACAGTTGTTGCTCAAATTTTGGTCGACTCTAAATAAAATTTTCAACTAATATAAAGTAGATCAAAATTTGACGGAACTTTAATAAAATTCTGATTGAATCAAATTTTCGAATTTCTGATTTCTGATCAGAATTTGACAGAAATTTGTCAAATTTTTGAAATTAACAAATTTTCATAGTTTTAAAAATTTATTCAAAATTCGATAATTATGGAAATTCGAAAATTTTGAAAATTTGAATATTTTGAAAATATACAAAAATGAAATTTGAAAATGGTGAAATCATGAATATTTTAAAAAAAATTTATAATTTTAAAAATGTGAACATTTCGAAATTCGAAAATTTTAAAAATGCGAACATTTAAAAATTAGTTACATTAGAAAAAATGTCGCGAAAGAAAATTCTTATCGACCGTCACGAGCCGTTATAATAATGTTATGATAAAAATCGTCACTTGTTAACATTTGAAGATCGCAGAACCTAAAATAAATTATGTTATAGACGAAATCGTCACTTGTTTAGCGAATGACGGCACGTGACGGTCGATAAGAATTTTCTTTCGCGACATTTTTTCCTCAAAAGAAAAAATCGCGGGTGTTGTGCGAAATTTTATTACAGCTTATTGCATTCGATTTTGATATCGCGAAAATAAAATCTCGCGGTAGTTGTGTTGTGACTTTTGGCTCTGGAGATCTACATTTTATTGTATTGGACTCACTACTCCGTGAAGAAACCGTTTTTTGGACAACGCCTTGCTAAATTATAAAAGTAAGTGTTTCAAATTTGATTCAATCGGAGTCGAACAACGGCCGAGTCGATGCGAGGGACCTCGGAAAACTAGATTGCAACGACTCATAAAATAATAAAAAATGCTCTGAAAATTTATATTTTTCTTAAAAAATAAAGAAAGCCATGGTTGTAATTTCGTAAAATATGTGAAATAATTTACAATCCTGTTCCAAGGTACTAATGAAAATTGTTCCTTGCTCTATTTTGTTTACTTTTTTAAATTACTTTTCAGTTCGCTGGTTTCGTGAAGTAACAATTTTCAAGTTTTTTAAAAATTTAAAATTTTCAATTTTTCATAGTTTCACAATAATCAAATTTTCACATTTTTCACAAATTCGAAATTTCAAAATTTTCAAATGTAACTAATTTTTAAATTTTCGCATTTTTAAAATTTTCGAATTTCGAAATGTTCACATTTTCAAAATTATAAAATTTTTAAAAATATTCAT